>PVHP010001470.1:0-93275 GCA_004024765.1 Zapus hudsonius | reverse complement strand
CCCTGCATTTGTTTAGGGATGGGACAGAATGTGATAGTCAGAATTAGGAATTTGTGGTCAGTTATAATCTCTATGCAGCAATGTGGCACCTGTGTGACCTCAGACAAGGTGATTATATGCTCCAAGCCCTGATTACCTCAATCATGTGGTAGAGAAAAAAATATGGAACCCAGTAGATTTGTGATGGACACATTTGTAAAGCATATAAACAATGCCAAAGAGCACCAGACAAAGTCTTCATAATAACGAAGTGAATATTTATTCTAGGTCAGTCACTGTGATAAGCTTGTCTTAGATAATTTCCACAGGTCATTGAGACAGGTAACATTATTAGTCTCATATCATCATTGAGAACAAGGCACAGGAAGGTACAGAAATGACTCCAGCTGGGGTCAAGGTCATGGTGCCAAGAAATGAATACAGCCAGAGCTGACTCCAGAACCTGTTGTTTCAATCATCAAAGCTAAATGAAGTCACAAGTTGCTTGGTGTGTGGTGCATATATGCATGGTCATATGCATGTGGTTGCACGTGTTTGTCCAGCTTCACATGTGTGTATGTGTGTGTGTCAGTGTGAGTGAGTAGAGGTCAGAGGCTGATGTGGGTGTCTTCCTCAATCACTCTATTTGCCGAGACAAGGTCTCTCACTTGAACCCAGAACCAACTATAGTCTACCTAGCCACCTTGCCCCAGGGATTTCCTGTCTCCACTTTCTGAATGCCAGGTGGGCCACCATACTCACCCAACCAAACTCCGGTCTTTATTCTTGTACAGCAAGTGCTTTGTCCATTAAACCATCTCCCCAGATCTGCTGCTTCTGTTTCCTAGAAAAATAAGCTGTGCAACTTTACTTTCTTAGTGGAATAAACCCCAGCAATGCCAAGACTCTGCCCCAGGGACTAGAGTTCTGTATATATTAATTTTGGCATTAGGTGATAAACAGACTGATGGCTGGTCCAAGGATTGGGAGACAGGATTCTATCTACTTGGTCTTTCCATAGAACTAAATGAGAGAGGGAAGAGAATGTTATACCTTGTGATTCACTGTGATGCTTTGAAGCTATGAAGGTCTATATAAAAGAAGGCCAATAGTGAAGCCAGAGACATGGTCATCAGAGCTCAGCACTCTAAGAGTAAAAGACTAGACAAGGATTTCACATCACAAACTGAGTCAAAAAGAAGCTGGGCCGTGGGAGTGAGGATTCCAAATGCTGCAAACTGAAGGCACTGTTATCCCTACAAATCTCTAGGCCTTTTTTTTCATGACCATTATTTTGAAATAATTATAGGCTCATGGAAATTGTGAAGGTAGGACAAGAGTGATCCTATGTGCCAATCAACCATCTTCCCCCAATGGAACCTTGTGCAGAACTGTGTGTGATATGACGTCCAAAGTGAGAAGCTAAAGTCAATGCCATCTTCAGACATTGTCCAGATGTCATGGTGTGAGTGCATGTGTGGGTGTGTGTGTGTGTGTGTGTGTGTGTGTGTACACCTTGGTGAAAATTTAACCTATGTTTACAGTCCAGTAGACACAGCCCAAATGAATATACAGAACTTTTCTGCAATAACAAAGAGCTCTGCTGACCTCTACTTTACCAACTGTCTTTTCCTTCAATGATTCCCACAGAAGCTCCCGTGTACCCCACTCAGTCACACATCTGAGGGGTTGACCTCCAGGCCCTTTAAGGTGCAGAAACCTATCCTACTTCTTAGTCTTCCTGTATCTCTATTCACTCACACAAGGTTACTTCCAGGCTGGGAATATTGCTCAGTGGTTTAAGGCACTTGCTTACAAAGCTTGCCAACCTGGGTTCAACTCCCCACTGCCCACATAAAACCAAATGCACAAATTGACACATGCAACTGCAGTTTGTTGGTAGCAGTAAGAGGCCCTGGCATTCCCATGATCTCTCTTCCTTTATGTCTGTCTCTCTCAAAAATAAGTAAAGAAAAATATTTTTTTCTTTTTTATTTTTTTTATTGTCCATAATGAGTTACATTGTTTAGTGGGCCAACAATGAGTTGTTATCTCCAATTCCTCATTGCCCCATATTTTTAAAATATTTTATTTATTCATTTTCAAGTAGAGAAATACAGAGAGAGAGAGAGAGAGAGAGAGAGAGAGAGAGAGAGAGAGAGAGAGAGAGGACATATGTGGGTCCTTAGGCACCAGAGGCAAGTGCCTTAACCGCTGAACCATCTCTCCAGCCCCCAAGAAAAATATTATTTAAACTACTTGTGAACATTGCTATTTGGAAGATAACACCAAAATCATCAGTAGAGAGGATCGATTAAATTAATAAAAATGTACCTTGGTTTATGAAAGTTTTATAGGTGAGGAGATGATATCGAAAGGATTATATAAGTATTTTTACAACCAACAGCCCAGTTCCAAGGAAGAAATACTTCATATTTTAAAAGAGTAGATAAGAAGTTAAGTTTCCCTAAAGAAGTGACCCCAAAAGGAGTAGACACTCGTCTGCCAGGCTAAGTACATGCAGAGTGAAGGTCAGTGTAATCCTTTTAATGTAGAACATCTCCCTATAGGTTCATATATTTGAACACTTAGTTCTCAGCTGGTGGCACTGTTCAAGGAGGTCCTGGAACATTTAGAAAGTGGAGGCTTACTGGAAGAAGTATACAGCTGGGGACCAGCCTTGCCTGACATCTTATCCATCCTGTTCTGTGTCTTCTTCTCTCCTGATGTGATGAGCTGGAACCTGCTCCTGTCATGCCTTCCTAGCATGTTCTGATCAGGTTCCCAGCAACAAGAAAGTGAATGACAATGCTGTGAGTGCAAATGGCCAATGGGATGTTGGTGTAACTTTAACAGGTGATTGCATCATGAATGCTAAACATGGGGGTCAAGGCTGGCAAGATAGCTTAGCCAATAAAGTGTTTTCGTCAGTGCTATCATTTATCTATTACAAGCATTAGGGTCTGAGTTGAATCCATAGCACTACATAAAAATGCCAGAAGTGGTGGCATGTGCCTGTAATCCCACTGCTGGGGAGGCAGGGACAGCTGTTTCCCAGGGGTTCCTGGGCCAATATGTCTACCCAACTGGATGAGCTCCAGGCCACTGAGAGACCCTGTCTCAAGAAAAGATAGATGATACCCAAGGAATGGCACCCATGGTTGCCCTTTGGCCTCCACACACATTCCAATCCATATGTGCATATTTCCATACACACCTCCCAAAAGGAAGCTTCACATAGGCACCATTTTGCCTCTCACATCCCAACTTGTGCAAGGACACAGTATTCCTCACACATCAAGGTTCCATCTTGGAAGCAAATCAAAGACCTCACCAGACACATGAACCTTCAGACAACTTGATCTTGGACTTCTCAGCCTCTAAACCTGTGAGAAGTCAAATTCCACACAAAATAAGAGGTTTGGGGGAAGTATGAGAAGACCTAAACAGCATATAGAGTGGGTAGGATCTTGGAGCAAATTGAACGTGTCTGGTGCACAGAAAGCGCTCTCTGGCCACAGGAAGAAACTCTCCTCCAGAGAGCAATCCTAGATCCCAGCCCCTGAAGACTTCTTGTGGGGTGACAGATGGATTGGGTCAGTGTTAAGAACGGAAGACAAGTTGGGAACAGAGGTCATCAGGAGCCTAGAACCATCTCCAAGGGAGACAGGGATTTGGGTGGGGATGGTACAAACCACAGATGCAAGAGAAGTTGGCTAGTTGAAGATTTTACTTCAATCATCTTTGGTTTTCTTTAGGCCCCCTTGGACTCACCCTCAAAATGGTGACTCAAGAATTGTCTCCTAATTGCTGCTGATATCCAATGACTTCACAAGAGATCCTAGAATCAGTCATGACCCATGGGTCTCTCAACTGGCCGCACTCAACTTCCAGCCTCATCTCCTTCTGCTATAACCCATCCCAATGCCCAAGCCCTATGAACCACATGTGTTTCCCTGGTTGGATCTCTACGCCCTTCATGTGGCTCAGTGAGAGAGCTGTGCCCTTTCGTTTACACAACAAGGCTTCCCCCGCCTTATTGAGAGATCTCAATGCCTCCTACATCTTCAGGGAGAAGTCCTGGGGTAAATGTCAGATATACAGAAACAAGCCCTATCCATAGACTGCCAACTTGTCATAGACGATACATTTTACCAAACTTCACAGAAGAAGTCTAACCAGCACTCCAAAGTCACCATATTAATAGAAGAATATAAATAAAGGAGATGGAAGAGAATGGACAGAACTCGAACTTGTAATAGATTTCAAACTAAGGACTACAATCTTGTTTTCTGTCTGAATGTCTGCTACTAATATTCAGGAATATTTTCCCAGATACCTCTTATAGGAGAGGTAATCTCAAAGGTAAGAGACAGTTGTAACATCACCAGGGGTCTCCATGAGCTCGCACACAGCAGAAAGTTAATGCTAAAACATTCTACTTCCATTTGATTCCATTATTCAAACACACATGCGTTTCCTAATCCAGGGAAGTCCTCCCTGGAATCTTTTGAGAACCAGTAGCAGCTCTCCAGCTCTAATTCCATAAATAGTCTGTAAGCATTCTGTTTCATGGAGCTAGGGCAGAGCTGAGGTCCCTCCCTGTGTGACATTTCATCCGGCCTGGACTCACACTACATTCTCCTCTCCTCAGGAAGCAAACCGCTCCTGTGCTCTTACCCCGCTGTGCTCAATTATTTAGCTGCCCTTGTAAAATGAGCACTTAGGCATTCAGTATATTTTTAAGGAAATGGATCAGCATGATTATTGTGGGTAATACAGAGCTCACAGAGGAATAGGGCAAATTATGAATTTTAGAAAATATTGGTCTCTGTATATTAATCACACCAATAATGTTGCAAAGGAGAGAAGAAGAAGGATAAATTCACTTCCCTACTATGCACTGTTTGCTTGTTGGAACCCTTTAGAGTCACAGTACACAGTGTTGTTTTGATGTATTTATTCCTGCCTTGATTGTCTTCAGTTAGTGCTATGTTATTAAAAATCAGGCATATATACATATATATGTATATATGCTTATATATGTATTTATGCATATGTAGATTTGTGTATATACATATATATCCAGAAGCAGAAAACTAAAAGCTATACCTATATCTATATATCTATCTCTATATTCTATATCTATCTTTATATATCTATATCTAGATCTAGATCTATCTATCTATATCAATATAAACCATCAAAGACATTGTGCTAAGAAAGGAAGGGTCATCACAGAATAGCAAATATACAACATATACAACACTATCTTCTATTTCCAAGTCAGTGGCAGACATAACTAATCATTTACAGAATTCTACCTAACAGAGATCCCAAGTGGTCTTAGATTCCTTCTCCTACAAGGCACCACTTAACCATCCACCAGAACTGACATCACTGTAATTTAGACAATTGACTTGGGTAGAGGCATCTTGTCAAATATATTTGGTGCCTAAGTGTCAGAGACAAGATGAAAAACCAAATCTAACACCACTTCTAGAGCTGTCAAAGTATGTCTACAGCAGGTGACTTCCCCTGGGTGGCACTCTTTCCCTGTCTGGGAAAATGTCCAGGAAATAGTCATTATGTGGGGTTACATCCACCCGTGAGTGTGGAAATCTCCACTCCTGGGACCTGTACTAAGAACAGCAATCATTTGCTTCTCTCTTCTTCTTTAGCTTGTGTGGGTGTACTGTGATGTGCAAGGGTTGTGGTGTGTGGGAATGATTGTGTGTGTGAGGTAAATGTGTGTAGGTACCCTTGAAGCACCCCATGTGGGGGCTGGAGTGGAAAGTTGGTGTCCCCCTCCATCACCTTCCACTCATTATTGGAGCCAGAGTCTCTTACTGATCCTGGAACTTGTCAGTTTTTCATGAACACAGGTGGCTCTCAGGTCTCTGCTCTCACAGGACTGGGGTTGTAGATTAGTATGGCCATACCCAGATATTTATATGGGTTCTATGGATCTAACTCAAACAGTCCCTCAGGCCTCCTCAGGCTCTCGTGCTTACATAGGAAGTGCTACTAACCATTCAGCAACTTCTGCAGCTCTTTCTTTTGGTGTGTGTGTGTGTGTGTGTGTGTGTGTGTGTGTGTGTGTGTGTGGTATATAGATGTGTGTAATCTGTACACACATGCATGCAGATGCATGCACCCTGTGTGCACCTGTGTGGAGGCTAAAGAAGTCAGGTGTACACCTCTATTGCTCTTCTGCCTTATTTTTCTTAGACAGACCCTCTCTGAAACTGGAGTACCCCATTAATTTTCAGACTGGCTAACCAGTGAGCCCTGCGATTCTCCTGTCTCTGAAGCACTCACTGGGGTTACATGTATATGTAGCCATGCCTGGCTTGTTATGTGGGTGCTGGGTATCAAACTCAGATCCTATGCCTGCATAGCAAGGGTTCATACCTGTTGAGCCATCTTCCCAGCTCTCTGTTTGCTTTTAACATATCCACACCCATACCTCCAGCCTAAAACCTGGTTTTTACTTTAATTATTGCTTTTCCAAAACATCTTTCCTGGCTAACTAATCTAAGTAGACCCAATTCTAATTCATTTCTCCCTGAACACTATGGAATGTATGACATGTACTCCAAATTAACCGGCCCCACAGTCTCTTGGCTCAGTACCTATTTTCTCAATATGCCCTCAAAAATTCACAAGGCTATCAAAGATGCATCTTGCAAAGCTAGTGGATGAATGACACACACTGCATATTGAAGAGTTAAGTTGACTTAGTACTTGGACTTGATCACCTTGTTCTGTGCGCATCCATATCTAGAAAGTCCCCTGGGTTCACCTATAAGATCTTCTTCCCTTAAGGCTCCTTCCAAAGATGTTTGCTCAATTAGATATACAAAAGTCTCCCTGAATTGCTCTGAGTGAAGAAACAAAATATGTAACCTCAGCTCTGGCATCTGACTTCTCAATATCTCCTTCCACTTGCTCCACACAGCTGGCTGTAGTCTAAACGGCTGAGTCATGGACCTTGGAGCTGAACTCAAAGTGGCCTGAAGCTCTGAGATGCTGAGGTACTCTGAGGCTGTGAAATCCACCCAATGTTCCAATAGAAGGGTTCAGGTTCTTAAAGGGGTTCCTTCTCTTCAATGCTGAGCCTTGAACTAAACTGTGGATCAAAGACAGACTTGTTATACCCTTGATTCTCCATGCATGAAATTGAGATAAGAATGTTTTCCTCACAATTATACTAAGGTTATTATAGCTATCAAGGTGATAATACCCACAATGCACCATAAGCAGGGTGAGGGCTCAATATATAGTTATGATTATAGCATTGTTATTTTTAATACATTAAAATGAGTCACTTTAAATGATTTCCTGAATTTATCTGTTCCATGCCCTCAGCATCTTGTTTTTATGAAAAGTAAAGCTATTTGTATGCTGACATAATGTCTTTGGCAAAGGAGTCAAGGTAACAATATATATTTACTATTATCTACAATTTCCTGTTATTATTTCCATCATGTTAGTATCCTTTTAACTTAAAAGGAAGTTCACAGCCAAGTGTAGTGGAGGAAGGGAATTCTTTTTTCAATACTCAGTATACAAAGGAAGAACCTATCTTTTCTTGCTCTTTAAATGAGATCACTTTCAACAGAACAAATGATCCAAAATGTTCCACAGGCCTCATTCTACCAAAAGGAAATTTCCCATTCGTAATTTCAAAGACCACCAACTTTAAAATGTATGTATTCTCCGTTTAAAGCTATTTTTCCCTACAGTGGAAAGGATGTTTTACAACCAGAAACATAATAAGGAAAGGAAGCCTTTTCTTTAAGTTCTTCAAAATTTGGAAGGAAACCAATATTTACAGTTGAGTTTGTATAGCATATTAAATTCATATACATAAAAGTTTTCTTCCGGCTTCTCCTCAGAGAGCACTCTTTGTTGGTGCCTCATTTTCCTATGTGCAGAAAAGACAAAGTGCCATTGGTCTCTACTGTTATGAGCTGGTCATAAAATCTATTCTTGGTGTGTTCCTTATGCATCATGAACATCAGTATGAGATACTCCGGTTCTGGACATAAGACACACAAGAGCAGAAGGTGGGGTGGAAACAGGAAGTCTGTGCAGGCAAAACAGGTCTGGGAGTATCCTTGCTTGCCAAGTACCAAGCAAGGACCCAGCTTCAGCATCCTAAACAGAGTGGTTGAGGACTACAGGGGACATAGTGATCATCCAAGCTATAGTCTTTTCCATGGAGAGAGGGAGGGGGAGGGAGGGAGGAAAGGAAGGAGAGAGAGAGAGAGAGAGAGAGAGAGAGAGAGAGAGAGAGAGAAAGAGAGAGAGAGAGAGCGCGCCTGCTTTTGTAGTCATTCTCTTTTAAATAGTGAAGGTAAGCTGGTGGGCTTTACAAATGGCCTTTCAGACAGGAAAGTGATTGTGTCCTCTGGGATAGAAGGTGATGCAATGTCATTCATCTTAAATACCTCTCAGAGGTTGACACTGTAGACCAGTAGGGCTTGTCCATACAGTGGGCCTGGGAGGAATCTACTCTGCACATCACACCCACCCACTGACTGACTACAACCCTAGTTTAAATCAGTGGGTTCAATACACAGAGAGTGAGAGAGAGACAGAGACAGAGAGACAGAGAGAGAACATGAAAGCAGAATGGAGACTCAAGGGGGAGAAGAAAGCCTTTAGTGGGAAGGGTGTGGATGAGTTCATAGGGTAATTGGGGAGAATAGAATCAAAAAGATTTGTACACATGTGTAAAAGTGTCAAAACTATATAAAGCAACAAATTTTCAACAACTGGGAGGCACATGAGAGAGATAAAAAATCACTTTCAGTAAAAAACTATCCCTATGTTTCTTTTTGCTCTGCTTCTTTTTTCCTTTTTATTATTTTATTTTCATTTTTATTTTTATTTTTTTGGTTTTTCAAGGTAGGGTCTTGCTGACACAAGCACAGGCTGACCTGGAATTCACTCTGTAGTTTTAGAGTGGCCTCAAATTCATGAACTCATGGTGATCTTCCAGAGTACTGGGATTAAAAATGTGTGCCACTCTACCCAACTTTTCTTATTTATTTTTAAATTGACTGAATACACACACACAGACACATACATACGTATGTATTATGTACATGTTTTTAAATGTATATACATTTGAAATGACTGTCAATCTTATGTGTGTGCATATATATTATAATTAACTCTCATCTTCATATGGTGCAATGTATCTCTGACAGTATATTCTAACTTCAATTTCATATCCTTTGACCAATATCTCCCTTAACCTCCCTTCCTCTCCCACAGACACTGTTAACCACCATTTTACTTTATGCTTCTACAAGTCCATAAATTATTTTACATCATGTTTATAAGTGTGATGGTTAGGTTTTGTTGTCAACTTGATCTTTTTTAATTACCTTGGGTGGGTCTCTCAGGATGTTTACAGGAAGGCAGCCTCTCTGCAAGGGACAGGATTTAAAGAAGCTTAAAGAAGCTAGAAGTAAACATCCTTTCCTGTGTGGGCAGTGCAGGAAGGAAATTCAAGAGACTCAGGAAGCCCATTAAGTCTGGGAAAGGGTTGTAAGACCCCACCCTAAGGCTATATAAAGGGGAAGAGATTCTCTCCTTGGCTCTCCTGCCTATTAGCTATTGTGTGTGTGGTCTAGGTGATGGGTTTTTCTCTCTGCTTGGACCTGTGAAAGAGGGTCAAGCCTCTTTCGCTGTTACAGAACTTCCCCTCAATCTGTAGTTTCAATAAATACTTTCCTTCCCCAAATTGTGCCTGGTTTGAAGATTCATCCCAGCAGCCTGTGCCTGACTATAGCAATAAGAGATCATGTGGTATTTTTCTTGCTATGCTTAGCTGATGTCATTTGGCATAATGTTCTTCAGGTACATCCATGTTGTGGCAAATAGAAAAAAAAATTACCATTTAGGGGTTTAATAATATTTAAACTTTTCCGCCATAGTACTTACCTTTCTTTTGTTAAATAGAAAGTCTGACCATTTTTATATATCTGATAAAAATAAATCAGTTATGATTTATCAATTACAGTTGACTGATAAACACATATCTTTCTTTTTTAATCCCAGTGTAGAAGTTTGGAGTTTGGCATTACATACCTACTGAAGATGTTCTTGGGGAAATCTGAATTCTTCCATATACCTGGACCACTTCCCAAAATGGATTTCATATTATTAATATTCGTCAGAGAATTAGTATATACAGTGAGCTTCAGAAATTCTTAAACCTTAGCAATGCTCCGGTGTGTGGTCTGGGCTATGTATTCCTGTTCTCAACCTCCTTCTCTCCCTGTGGAGTGGGACACCTGTTCATGTCTCATGAAACATGACTGAAAATGTACGGGAGAACAAAGTATAGGAGTGATTTCATGCTCATTGCAAAGAAGTTAACAGGAATTTAAGTCTTTTTTTATTTAACATTCTCAGAACGGTTATCTCCCAATGACTTTAAAGCTTCTAGAAAAAGATTGTCTTAAGGTCTCAAATGGTTAATTACCCCATTAGACATCAAAGAGCAAGGCCACCGTCTTTCTGTCTAGCCCACAAAGCCCTGTGCATTAAGTCACAAGACGAAGTTTTTGAAAAGCGTTGCACAGTGGATTCACACTTCAGCAGTGCCTCCTAGGCTAATAAGAACTTTTTCTTTCTGACATTATCCATTTGGCTAAAGCTGGTTATGATTCCCCACACATTACTTGAAAACCAATTTCATTCAAGACAAAAGCGTATGAGCAGGGTATTACATTTTATGCCTAAATTATGCAAATTTGGTGGAGTTATATTGTATTGTGAGCAATTCCCTTTCTTCCAGTTTTCATTGTATCATGAGTTAAAGAAAATTTCACTATCCTCATTTGCAAAAGGTGAATACTTTCTATTTTAAAACTCTGGGGGGAAGGATTGACTTTTAATGAGCAGTTATCCAATATAAAAATCTCTTACATATATTACTGACATCATTCCCAAGTATTAAATGTACATTCCTGATAGGGTTGATCTTGATTCAACAATTCCTTGGAGAAAGGGCTTCACAGTTGAGTTCTGTAGGTTCCAAGGGCAATGCAGGAGGTGAGGCACTCTCTGGAGCAGTTTTCAGAAGACTTGCCCGTGATGCTTTACTGTTGGACATCAAAACCCACCGTGTTTGATGCAAAGAGCTCAGAACAGAGACCTTGGTTCCTGTAATATTCTCCTGGCTCATTTAACAGTACAGCAGCAGGTGATGCGCTTGCAGCCATTGTCCCTGTACTGTGGAAAAGATCACCTTCCAACTCCTCTCTGGTTTTCTTCCTGTCCGGAAGAAGACAGGAGTCTGGAGGACACTGGAGAAGAACCAAAATTCACAGAGTGAGTGACTCCTGCTCCATTCCCAACATGATCATCGGGGCTGTCATCTTCATGGATGGCCTCTTCACAGGGTGTCCACAGGAAGTAGGACTCAGAGTGAGCAAACGGCTCAGTTCATGCTTCAGCCCACTGCAGTGGCTTTTTTAAATTTTATTTTATTTTTATTGTCAATAATGAGTTACATTGTTTAGTGGGCCAACAATGAGTTGTTATCCCCAATTCCTCATTGCCCCCCCTCCCCATCCCCAGTCAGCTGGATATCCTCCTCCATGGGCCATCAGGATCAGTCTTTGTGGTAGGGGACCATGGATAGCCTAGTATTCAGCCGGGTTCTCCTGACCCAAGTGTGTTGTTACTGAGGGGTGCCATGCCTCTGAAATTCTCCCCCACCACGGCTTTTGTACATAGTCTATGCTTCGCTCAAGCCCAGCACCTTACTACAACACACATGTGCTCCTCAGACCAAGTATTAACACTGCCTGTGACTTTATTAAAGACGCAAATGCACACATCCCATTTAATACCTGCTGTGCCAGACTCTCTGGGCCCTGCACCCCATTTTTAGTACCTGCTGAACAAGACTTTCTGGGACTGGGCCCAGCACCCTGTTTTTAGGACCTGCCTTACCAGCCTTTCTGGGATTTGGCCCAGCAACCTTTGTTTAGTGCTTGATGACCCAGCCTCTCTGGGAGAAATCCAGCACCTTGTGTTTAAACAAGCTCTTCAGGTTCTTTGTATGTACACCAGAGCTACAGCAGACTGCATCTAGAGGCAGGTGGTTGCCATGGCAAACTGATGTAACTACTACTCTCCCCGACATTGTCATCAAGGTTCAGAGATGGATGTCATAGCTCCCGTCATCACATGCCTACTCTTGGTAGGGAGATGGAGGAAAGTAAATTTTAAAAGAGGAAGGAATTTAAAAACGCTGATTTTTTTTCAGCTTCCATTAAGGTAGACAGCAAGTGAAAAGAAGATTGGGAATAACTTTTTGAGAGACTAGCTCAGTCAGTCAGGTGCTTGTCACATAGCCATGAGGACCCAAGTTCAGATCCCCTGAACTCACGTTAATAGCTGGCTGTGGAAGCATATCCCTGTAATCTCAGGGCTGGTAAAGTAGAGACAGGAAGCAAGAGAATCTCTGAGACTTGCTGGCTAGCTAGTCTAGCTGAATTGATGAGCTTCATATTCAGTGAGACCTGTCTCAAACAATAAGATGATGAGCACATGAAAGAGACATGTGAGGTTCACCTCTTCCTTCCACATAAACACGCACATGCATATTATACCTAGATACATGTCACACTCACAGCACATGCTAAAAGTAATAAGTAATGAGCAATGAATGAATAATTGCAAGAGTAATTCTACAGCATTTCAACTTGCATTTTTTTTTAAAAAGAAGTATCTCCCTTCTGAACATTCACTTATGCCTGGTTTACTATATAGAAACACATCTTGTGAGAGGTGCATATGAGTGAGGCCACCTCTTGACTTCCACTGTGGGTCCCCTTGTGCCTCTTCAATTCAGTACCATGTGCAGGAAGGACATACGACAAAATGAAAAGAGAGAATGCAGAGAACCCTCACTGGTTCCCTTATTATGAGGTGTCAGGAACGTAAAGCAACTCTCATGTATTGATTTTGTTTAAAATCGCATTAAGAAATAATAGTTATTCAGGCAAAGGTACACACTATTGATATTATACAACATAGTCTTTAAAACAATTCCTCCATGGTTTTGTTTGGTTTATCGTACAGCACCTTGAACCACGGCTCTCTAAGTGCGATCAGGCAGCTGAGATGCTGTCACAAGGCAGATCTCCAGTAGGAAAATGTACTCACAGATGTAGCCTATAATCTCAGTAGAGATCAGAGAAGCTTAAATAATAACAATGAGATAGTTCTTATTAGGAAAGCATTACGGCAATTATGATACCCAAGGCAGGTGAGGATGTGGGAGAGAGGCATGAATATGCATAACTAGTGGTTTCCCAAGTCCCTGTGACAACAAGAACTACATAAAATATTGCCTTCTCTCCCCAATCCTGTAATTGTACTTCTGTGCACCTGCCTATGGTAGTTACTTTCTCATTGCTGTGAACAAATACCTGGAAGCAACTTAAGGAAGAGAAGGGTTTAATTTAGCTTATTATAGTTTCAAGAGGAAGCTTCATGCCAGAGAAGACATGGCAGGAGAGGCAGGAGCAGAACTGATCACATTGTGCGACCAGAGTGAGGAAGCAGAGACCCAACAGGAAGTGGGGCCATGCTCTAAAACCACAAGCCCCACCTCCAGTGACACACTTCCTAAGCAGAGTTCCATCTCCTACAGGTTCCACAATCTTCCCAAAGAGCAACTGGGCATTAAGTGTTCCAACACAAGTCTATGGCAGCATTACATTCAAACCACCACAGTTACAGAGCCTAGATCGTTCAGCATCTATGGAACAATATTTCATTTAAAAGGCCCTAGTTCATTAAAACCACAGTCACATACATTAAATCCCATGTGGGAGGGGTGAAGGAGACATGTCACAAGTGTAATGCTGATTGTATTATGATATGATGAATGTTTTATTTTATTTGCCATCTCTCACTAGTGGAGAGAGTAATAGTGTTATTTTACCTTTTTAATGAAAACAATATGTTTAGGATAAACATATACTACAAGCTATATCCTTCTGAAGAAAGAGTTCAATAAACATAGTCCATGACTATAATAAAGCAGTGTTTTTGGAACATTTACTCTGTTCTCATTAATCAAAATATTGCATTGATTGAAAGGAGCTATACAAGGTCTCCAATTCCTCTCCCTGATCATAGAGTGGTTAATTTCCCATTATCTCTGTCTCTGTCTCTGTCTCTGTCTCTCACTCTTCCTCTCTCTCCTTCTTCTTTTCTTTTAGGCATTTCCTATCAATGTAGCCTAGGCTGGTCTCAAACTTGGAATCCTCCCTTCTCAGTGTAGAGTGCTGGATTACAGGCATGCGATGCTACGCCTGGAATTTCCTCTCTTCTCCCTTTAAAGTGTCCCTGGAGACCTCTAAACCAACAGAGCTATGTACACTGCATCTTCAGGAATAAAGAAGTGGGCTCAATCTCTATGGTTGAGTGTGAGGATCTGGAAGATGACAGACTCCATTCTCGGCATAGTTCTTTGAGGCATATGAAGACAGAACAGAAATATCCATTCTTTTGCATCAATCAATTAGCGCTTTAAGGAAGGAAACCAAATATATGCTTTGAGGTGCAAGCACATGTTTGGAAGGGGTATAAATGAATGAATAAATGAATTTATATGTGCAAATTAGATAGATCGATAGACAGATAGATGTCAGCTTAATAGGCAGATAGATGATGGATGAACTATTGATGGGTGTACCAGTGTATTTATATATGCATATACCCAGGAACATTTAGATAGCAGACACATTGAAATACAGAGACACAGATACTAGTTATGTTTTCTGCATGCATATAGATAGATAAATAAAAGATAGATAGATAAGTAAATGGGAAGTGAATAGATGACAGATAGATGACACACAGAGAGACATTAATCTTTAAATATATGTTTTAGTTCAAGTTTTGTGCTTCTCACTTTTGCTGCATGATCACAGTTGCTTCATAAGGATACCTTGTTGATTCCCATTTTACAGGTAAAGAAACTACAAGGTCTAGTCAACTACCCAAGCTCACTCCACAAAATAATTTCCTTGAAAGAAAGTAACACTTGGTGAATAAGAAACAAAACCTTGAAAAAATTTAAGTCAAGTCAAGGTGATCACCCACTAATGAGAGCTTAGCTGAAACATTTAACTCCTCAGAGACAGGATCTCCACCCCTAGGTGTAGCAGGTCCATGGATGGGGTCCCTGCCACCTCCAACAGCTTCCCAGCATTCCCCATTTTAACACAGCTACAACTGACCTTTATGCTCTTCTGTTGAAAATCACAATTATTTCCCTATTCATTCTTGAGTGAGGCACTTAAGAAGGAAAAGTATGGGCTGGATAGAGAGTCTGGTTTGGCTTTCAGCAAATGAAATATCTGAAGTATACTGGGAAGTAGTGGGAGTTTCCAGGGAATACCTAATTCCATTGACAAAAAAATATTTCCACTTGGAACCATTATATCCTGAATGTTATGTTGTTAGCTAGATATTGCAAAAGCAGATTTTTTTTGTCTCACTAAAAGTCAGCCATGAAAGCTGGCTCATCTTTTTCATATGCTTAGCTCAATGACTGACTCTAGACCTACATGACATAGTCAAGAAAATAAGATTATTGTACTGATAGTGCCCTTGGGTTCAACAAGTGAGCTGAGCCTGTTTTGGACTCCTATAACAACAATAAGGGAAGCATATACTCCTTTCAAAATCTCTTTCAGCATGGATTATGTGACTTTTGATTGACACACGCGTTCATTTAATGCATTCATAAACAAACACTAGATTCTAGGTGCCGACCCAATACTGAGGTGCACCAGGAAATAAATTAGTCCAAATGAGATAAACCTGTTACTCAGCGACACTAAAGTGTCCCAGGCTGCCCTGTGATGGCTTCTAACAGTGGAACACCAGGGCCCATGCAGAGAACAGCAGAGAGAGGAATCCGAAATGTACTCTAGATTCCACCTATGCTTTCCCTTGGGATCCTTTCCACAGACCTCAATTCTGAAGTCTCCTATTATTCTTTTAAAAATTATTATCATATTTTTTACAGTTTTTACAGTCACCAAGACTATATATGAACTTAAAGTGTGTAACAGATCCTCACGCTTCATAAAAAACTGCATGCCTGTTCAAATCAAACAAATATGAGAATGCGCTCACATTTTGGGGGCAAAGTTTTAACTCTCCAATCTGCCTCTAAAAGTGGGACATTCAATAAAACAGCACTTGTGTCTAGATTCAGACAAATTCTACCCAAACTAAAAAAAGCATTCCCCACATGAATAGACACAGGCTCCCCCCCCATACACAAGAGGTGAGCAGGGACTGAAGCAAAGAGCCATTTGTAGGAAGCCCAGCAAAGCTCTGTGTTAAGATGCGGATATGTCAGAGCAGGTTACCTCAAGAGGGCTTTCTTTTGAACTTGCGCTGCCAAAATCCCAAGCACACACCAAAGGGCTTCAGCTTAAGTGGGCAAAAGGTGAACAATCAGAAGGAAGGCAGGGAGAACAGCTCGGCCATCAAAGGAGAGCTTCCAAGGCAGAGAAAAAAGAGAAAGAGGGAAAGTTTTCAAAAAGTCAACATTCAAGTACAGCTGCATTTAAAAAGAAAAATTGTTCAGAGGCAGACATGCAGAAGGGAAAATAATTTCTTTTTAGGACCCAAGTATATTAGTAACAAAAAATCACACATACAGACACACAGGATCAGACATTATAGCTAGAAGGGAATATCTGTCTATGTAAAATATAAAGAAACAGAATAAAAGCTGAGGTTATGATAGTCAGGACTAAGTTTCCATTTGGGTTTATTACATACTTTGCTTTTGTCCACTGCTGAGTTTGAAACTGCTGCTCATGGATGTTTCGAGAAGGGTCTAATCAGGAACTCAAATCTAAACCGGATGAGAAAGGAAATCTGCTGAGAGCTGTAATGGGGAGATAGAACTAATAAGGCTGGAGAAAGTTGAACCTATAACAAATGTGATTGTTTCAATGTCTGTTTCTTTTCAGGAATCCAGATGAGACAACAGAGACGGAAGACATGACCCTTGAGTCCTAGATGCTTAGCATCTGTATGGCTTTGGGCTTTATTTGTTGGCTAGCTGGTTGGTTCATTGGTTGGACAGTGGATTGGTTTGGCTGGCTGAAAATATGGTTGGTATGTATAGCATAGATAAGATAGAGTCTCACTATATATCCCTGGTCAACCTTGAACTCCTGGCACCTCTCCTGTATACGTCCTTTCAAATGCTAGGATTACAGGTGTGTGCTGGCATGCATAGCCACCTTTGAGCTTTGAAGTTGAAGAACTGTTCCTCCATTTCACTCCACTCTGATCATCTTCAAGATGTCATTAATAAGCAAAATGGTGAATTGATTCCTCCTGGGATATGAATCCAGTCAACACACAGGGATATTTATCTTGCCCTTTCTACCTGCAAGCACACAGGCTGGGCTGCATGAGACAAAGTGCTTTTAAAGAGTGGTGTGCACCTGGGGAACAATCTGTGCCTAAATGACCATGGACTCACCGTCCAAGATCAACGATCCACACAGAAGAGCGGGATGGAGCTGACACAGCATGCTAAAACAAGCCTAGAGAAGGGTGGAAATGAATCCTCTGCAGTGTGAGCAAGAGACATCGGGGAGGAGGCAGTTATTCTTAAGAAAAGAAAGAAGGCAAGCAGTCTTTTCAAATAATGTGTTTACAACTGCTAATCCTGAGAGCTGCTGCAGGTATGAGAGCCAGCGGAGAGTTAGTTCATGGTCATAGAAATAAATCCAGGAAAGAATGCATTCTACCACTCTCTGTCTCACTCATCCTTGGAAATTTCTAATGCATATTAACTTATTAAGGATGCCAAAGAATAAAGTCTGGAGGTGGTAAGGGAAGCAGGAATAGGAGACAGACTGAGAGGCATAAGGACTGTATTGGAGACAAGGAGCTTGTGGGGAGAGAGAGGGGTCTCATATTGACAGAATACAAGAAAGCAGATATGAGAAAGGTTGTTGGGGGTCTGAAAATGGATGGGATATTAGCTTACAGCAATGATTCTGAACAAGGAGGGACTATGATCTCAAGAGATCGTTCCAATAGCTAGAGATGGCATTGCCATCAGAGTTGTGGGTTCAATTATATTTAGAGGGAAAGGGCTAGGAATATTGTTAAGCATCTGTTAATGTACATCACAGATCTTGACTCCTGCCTTCCCTTAACCAAAGATCATCTCTGTCACAATTTCACTAATACTGAGGGGAAGGGAGACTGGCTTAAAGTGAGAGACTGAAAATAGAGTATAAACGGTTGCTCTGAAGACCAAGGGTGAAAACAGCTAAAACTCCCTGAGGTAATTACCAGATGTGGAAGGTCTGCTGTAGTTCTGCAAAGAATCACTTAAGCCATGCCATCCTTGTGTGTTGGGGGGGGGTGCACATATGTGCACGTGTGTGAACGCTTGTGGAGGCCAGATTTTGACATCAGATTGCCACCTTATTTATTGAGTCGAGGTCTTTCACTTGAACCCAGAGGTTGGTGGATCAAGCTAACCAGCTTGCCTTGGGACCCTATCTCTGCCTCCTAAGTGCTGGGATTGCAGGTGGGCCACCCCACCCACTGGCACTGGTATTTAAGTGGCTGCTGAGGATCAGAACTCAGGTCCTCGCGCATGTGCAATAGGGCATCTGATTGACTGAGCAAGTGCCCCAGCCTTTATTTCTTCTCTTTATCAAGTTGAACTAAGCACAGCACAATGACTGCAGGGCTCATATATGGTTTACATATGGGTCAAAAACCATTCACATAATCACAGAGCAGAGCGTAAGGTGGTGAGAGACACTAGGATTCTCTGGGTTGCAGCCGAGGCAGCTGCCTGGGAGATTTCTGACAAGGCAGGGTGATGGTCAGGCCAGTGCTTCAAGACTGGGACTGCAGAAGACCTCATCAACCCATGAAGTTACCAAGAAGACACATTCAAAGGAAGTGCTTTGGCAAGGCATCCTAGCATAATATGAGGAAGGGTTCAAGGTTCAGTTTGCTTGCTCTGATCTCCTTATAGTCAAAGCCATATTGCATAATAAAGGAAAAAATATAGGAAGCTTTGTGCTTAAATGCAAAGATATATCAATAAACAGAAATTAAAGTCAGAGAAAGACTTGAGGATGAGAGTTGGAAACTGATGTGCTTTTCAGCTGAGAAGATGCTCCCCAGCATTTTGAAATGGAGGCAAGGTCATGAGCTGGGAGGACGCCAGATGACCA
The DNA here is from genome assembly GCA_004024765.1 of Zapus hudsonius. NCBI lineage: Eukaryota > Metazoa > Chordata > Mammalia > Rodentia > Dipodidae > Zapus > Zapus hudsonius. The sequence goes on along the minus strand of PVHP010001470.1, from coordinate 74,007 downwards.
CAGAGGTGAACCTGAAATTAGCATATTTCACTATTAAAGGACAGGCCTTTCCAGCAGCTTCATTATGGAAAATGATTATTCTAAGTAGGTAGCTCTTCAATTTCCATTAATAACCAAAGTATCTGTACAACTGGCCTTTTTTTTCTTACCTTTTTGTCTACATTGAAAGTACAGTGCATGTTTCTTAGGGAAAATAACCTTTAAAATGTTTTACATGTAGAAGATATATATATCTTATATATCTTCAATTATAAAAGCCTATAACAGTGCTCCATGTTATGTTGGTGAATCGTTATTTTATAAATGTGTATGTGTGTTTATACAGATCTTGATGCTTATACATAAATTATAATTATATAGTGTGTGGCTTACATGTTTTTAAAATGTACAGGATGTTATCTGTATGAATACATCAATATGCAACATTTTAAATGAGTGTGATCATAATACATATTATATAAATCCACACATACATTGTTATAAATGTTTTCTTTTCCTGTTAGGAATGTCTCTTAGGACTAGGAAGATGATTCATTGGGCAATAATACTGGCACAGCACAAGTGAAATCAGAACCGTGGCGAGCATTCGTAGTCCCATCCTTCCTACCATGAGATGAGAGGCAGAGAGAGGAGAATTCCCGGAGCTCTGGCACCAGCTAACCTGGGTTACGTAGTGGTGAACAAGAAGTTCTGCCTCAAACAAGGTGGAAGGTGTCATGACTAAAACCTGAGGTTGCCCTCTGAACTCCACACATGCCATGACACACATGTACCTGTACTCGCATGACACACACATACACACATACATACATACATACACACATAAATACATATGTACATACATACATACAAGAATGTACAATACAAGGGCTAAGAATGAGTTCTCAATTCGAAAAGACAATCTAATCTCACAGATGTTTTGCACATGAGCAAAGAGGAAGTATCTTCATGTCCCACCAGCTTCCCATCAAGTAGATTCCCTTCCAGAAGAGGAATGGGGTCAGTTTCTGCACCTCCCTGAACATAGCTGTTCTTTTCTGACTTGGGAAACTGCTTAGGCAGGATCAGGCCTAGTTAGGACTTGGATGGGAGAAAGAGAATATAAATGCCAAGGCCCCCTGGTCACCAGTTTATGCTCTTCCAGGAAAGAAGATGGGACTTCCCTGCTGTCCTCCCTGCTTCTCACAAACTCTGGAAAGAGTTCCAATTTTATACTTGAGCAGTTTGCTTTTACATTTCATGAGCCTAAGATTTAAAAATAAAGGTTTTCTCTGGTGTCATTCCTGAGGGGATTGGGCAATGTCAGATACGAATGCATGCTAAATGCTGCATGTGGACGGAACCCTGGGGAATCCTGGCACCTGGAGAAAATGGTTAGAACACACCCAGTCAGCGTAACTGATATGTGGACTCTTCACTCTTTAAAGCAACAGCAATTAATTTGATCTTTTAAAAAGGTAGACCAAATAAATCGTGTGTGTCTTGGGCCACTATGCACCCCCTCCAGACATGGTCAGTAGAGGTTCACTGACTAATGCAGACCAGTCTCATTTGGAGCTGAAGGGGAGAAAATGACATCACTAAGGGTCTCCAGTCCTGAGATGCTGACTGATATTCCTCAAAACATCTGCTCCAAAGAAGCAAGAACCAGTATGTCCCTCCTTCCAATAAATGTCTACTCAAGCATCTGTATCTCCCAATCACTTGCCAGATGTGTGTAGAACAAACAAATGAATGGCCTTCATTCCTCAGTAGCTTTTTTCTTAATTGTTAAGTATTTTTGAGCCAAAGTCTTCTCCTACATTCCAGGCTCACCTCTAAAATCCCTGTGTAGCTCAGGATGACATTAAACTTCTGATCCTCCTGTCCCCACCACCCAAGTGCTGGAATTAAAGGGGTGTTCAGCCACCCCTGCTTCGTGTGGTGCTCAGATCAAAGCCAGGATCTCAACCATGCTGGACAAGAACTCTATCAACTGAGCTACAACCCCAGTACCTTATTGTCTTTTTTCTTCAAGGTAAAATGTTTTTTTCAGCAAGAAAATTAAGCAACGTTCAGGCACGTTTTAAAATAAAAGTTTAAAGAGTACAATAACCAATCATCCTAAAGTATACATCATTTTCAATAATTAGAATTTTTGAGGTGGTATCTTGCTCTAGCCCAGGCTGACCTAGAATTCACCATGTAGTCTCAGGGTGGCCTGGAACTCACAGTGATCCTCCTATCTCTACCTCCCGAGTGCTGGGATTAAAGGCGTTCACCACCATGATTGGCTATTTTAATAATTAGAAATTTTTTAAAAAATAACAATTTTATAAAAATGAGGTCATATTCTTCCTTTAAAAAATATTTATTCAAGAGGCAGACAGACACAGGCAGCGAGACTGAGTATGGGTATCCTAGAGCCCCCAACACTGCAAAGACCTCCAGATGCATGTACCACTTGTGAATCTTGTTTTACTTGGCTACTGGGAAATTGAACCCAGGCAGTCAGGCTTTGCAAGCAAGCACATTTAACCACTTAGCCATCTCTCCAGCTCCAGATCGTACTGTTTATGCTACTGTATTAGTTACTTCTCTTGTAGGTGTGACCAAGAAGCCACTTAAGGAAGGAATGATTTGTTCTGCTTCACTGTTCAGGTAAAGAGTCCATCATGGTGGGGAAGACATGGCATCCAGGGTGTCTCATGGCTATGGCAGCAGGACAGTTAGGTGACTGGTCATGTTGTGGTGGCACTCAGGATTTTAAAGCAGGACCCATAGTGACACACTTCCTCCAGCAAGAATTCATCTCCTGACAGTTCCACGACCTCCCAAAATAGCACCATCAACTTGAGACCAACTGTACAGACACATGAGACTCTGGGGGCATTTTACCTTCAAACCATAACAACTGCTGTACAAAGTACAGGGTGTTCATATTATAACCATGATATTATACATTGTTTAATTTCTATGGGGAGAAACTTTAGATGTATGGAAATTTTTTTCTTTCAATGCAAAGAGAAATTTATGATGACTTCTGCTCTTAAGAGAAAAACTGGCTAGTAAATTAAGAATTTGTCCTTACTTTTTAACAACTTGATTTTTCATCATCACTTTTCTTGTTAAAGAATTACTTTTTAAGTGATTTGAGTTGATATTTATTTTGTGTGTGTGCTTGGTGGTATGTGTGTGTGCCCAGTGTGCATGTGGTACCTAGAGGGGAACTTCCATAGAGTCTCTCACCTTCCATGTGGTTTAAGGTAGGGCTTCTCACAGTTCACAGCTCTCTTCATGAGCTTCTGGGAAGTTCTCCTGTCTCTGCCTCCCTTCTTGCCACAGGTGTTCTGGGTTAACAGAAGCCCACCTCAGCCCCTGGCTTTTCACATGGGGCCTAGAGATTCGAACTCAGATACTCAGAGTTATATAGCAAGCACTTACCCATCCAGCCAACTCACCCGCCCTATCTTTGGTCCTGAATGGGAGGACACCGATATTCAATAAGACAAATAATTAAATCAGCATATATGACATTCTATTTCTTAGAGGTGTTTTGCCCCAGGAAGCAATGCCAGGAACTGGCTTTTAAATTTAATCTCCTCTTCTTTTCTGATCCTTTCTTAACCAACTCTCCTACACATAAAAAAGCACCTTGAGTTTCATCATCCACGTAACACCTCTGTTAAATGGCTCGTCTCTCCCTCGTCTTGTCATTTAGCTTCTGAATGATGCTGATAAATGAGGGCAACAACCTTTAAGGTGTTATCAGCCTCATTTATGGCTTCTTATGGATTCCATTTGCTGCCTTTTCATGAGAGATAAAAGATAAGTGTGCCTTATGCAAAACACCCCACTAAGCAACAAGAGTCTCCAGAGACACACTAGCAGCATCAGAGAGTGTGGAGAAAAGAAGAGGATGTTGGGGACTCCTTTCCCAAAGGGGTTAATTCTGATCAGCATCATAGGCAGACCATGCCAGAAGCTCATTGGGTAGATCCATAGCTAAAATTATTCCCCAGAAAACTTCCCAGACACTCTCTGCAGAATTTGAGGTAGCGGCTGTTTACTTTTAATTTTGTTAAAAGCAAATTTACCCACTTAGAAAATAAGTTGCTCTCTAATGACATTTCAAGTCACTCTCTTAAGAGATTCAATAAATTGAATTTCTATGTGTTTATCTGTATTTGGATACAAAAAAATCTATGTTTAAAATGTTTGTGATTGTCTTTAAAAAGAATATCAGGGCTATTAAAGGTGCTTGCTTGCAAAGCCTCACAGCCTGGGATCTGATCCCCCAGTTCCCCAGTACCCACATAAAGCCAGATGCACAAAGTGGTGCATGCATCTGGAGTTTATTTGCGGTAGCAGGAGACCCTGACATGTAAATTCTCTCTTTCCCTCTCTCTCTCTCTTAAATAAGTAAATAAATAAATATTTTTTGAAAAGAATATCAGCCAGGTGTGGTGGCACACATCTTTTGTCCCAGCACCTGAGAGGCTGAGGTAGGAGGATCCTTATGAGTTCAAGATCAAATTGGGCCCATAGAGTGAGTTCCAGGTCAGCCTAAGCTAGGGGGATAGCCTTGAGAACAAACCAACAAACAAAAAGTAGTATCAGAGAAGGGAGGAAAAAATGTCCAAATGTAAGACAAGTAATCAGGTGGCAGCTGCCTACAGATGCCACCATTACCAGAGAGAAGGGATGTGACATGGGTGGACAGGGTATCATGTCTGTATGGTAGACATTTCCTTTAGGGGAATGATGCTGATGGCAGAATGTCACCTAGTGCAGTCACTATTGAAATCAGTGCACAAGCGTCTCCTAAACTAAAAAGAGACCTACCATAGGATCCAGCCATACCACTTATGGCTGTACAACCAGAGGATTCTAAGTCAACATGCCACAGAGAGACCTGCTCAACCGTGTTCACTGTTGCACTGGGAGTCACTACAACCAAGCTGCAGAATCTGCCTACTAGTGAATCCATTAAAGAAGGTACAGGCATCATTGCATTTATTCAGTCAGAAGAAAGGATAAAATTGTGTCCAATGCAGGAAAACGGATGGAATTAGAGATCATGATGTTAAGTGTTTCCAATGCAAGTGTGAATACCTGAGTTTGATCCCCAGAACCCACACTAAAAATGCTAAGCATTAGGCTAGGGAGATAGCTCAGTGGGTTCTTACAATAGGCATTTGCTGTATAAGCATGAGGAACTGAGAGGGTCTATGACGGCCTGAGTTTGATTTCCCCAGCACCCACATAAAAAGTTGAGTATGGCTGTGTACATCCGTAACATTAGTCCTGGAGGGAGACAGAGACTGGAGCATCACTGGAGCTCACTTACCAAAAATGGCAGCTCTGGGTTGAGTGAGAGACTTTGCCTCAAGGAAACACATGGATAAGTAGTTGAGGAAGACACCCAGTGTTCTCCCTCTGGCCTCTGCACACAGGCACAGAGAGTGAATGCATCATCACACACATGTGCAGTAGATAGGATCACATGACTATTCATGATTACATGCCACACACTCTACACACACACGTGCATAAAAAGAAAAGCCAGACATGGTGGTGCCTACCAGTAATCACACACTGAGAAAGTACAGAGAAGAGGATGTCTGGGGCGGGGAGGGGGGGTGGCTTGGAGACCAGCTAACATAGCATATTTGGCAACCACCAGGCCCAGTGAGAGACCTGGTCTCAAAATAAGGAGGAACAGTACCTGAGGTCATCCACTGGCCTCCACATGTGCCTACACACATACATGAACACACATATACACCCAGAGAGTGAGAGAGTAAGAGAGAGAGAGAGAAAAAAAAAGTTTAGAAAAATAATAACCAAAGCATACCACTTTCAATGTTTGCATGGAGAAATTGAAATAGAAAAATGAGAGGGAAGCATCTTGTGTTGGGGAAGCAATCTGATTGAAATATTATGCAGCCTCACAGCCTTTGCCGTCAACGCGATCACTACGGTCTATCGAGTGTACCTGGCGCTATTTAATTCAGAGGCACTATAAATCTGGGGCCCAGCAAGAGCATCTGACAACGGTTAAAGATGTTTTGTAAATGTGCATCCATATTTATCAACATGGGAGGAGAAGCAGGCAAAGCGAGTAAGTGTGCTTCCCCTAAAGTCATCTGAAAGTCAAAAAAAAATGCCATTAATTACTTTGTCATGACAACCTTGTTCAATTTCATCTCAGGTGAGTTATCAGCTTTGATACAGAACTGAAATTTTAATACCAAATTGCAACCGGCTACAGAGGGTAGCATCGCTTGAAACGGAGGGTTTCCCTTTCTTCCCCGGCAACATTAAGCTAATCTGCCCTGACAGAAGAGGGCTCTTTGGAACTAGTGAGCGAGTCTCCCAAACACGAAGCAGTAACCCAAATGTCAATTACTTTTCCAGGGGTAGACAAATTGCCAGCACACTAATGCAATTTAAGCCCAATAATTAGATAACAGGACTACAGAGAGGGCCTGGTGACAGAGCTTCTAAGATAATAGAATCTACTGCCCTACTTCTTAAATATTAACATCATTCTGTCTCAGTCAATCGGTTTATGGTAATTTAAAAAAGGGCAAAGCAAATTCCTTTTATTGCTAATAATATTGTGCTACTGCGGAGTTAGCTTTGAAGGTTAACAATCTGCGGGGTCAAAACTTAATCATGTGCTATCGCGCGTTTGTGCATTTCTCTCTCATCTCCTTCTTGCCAAATGCCCTCCGTGGAAAGTGAAGGGTTTATGAGGGACACTCACAAACCCACAAACACAATGCGCTGACAACAGGCTCATCTTGTCAGGGAGGCCTTCTAGCTCAATTAACAGCATTATAAAGAAATCAACCCTGGAAGATTGCACCACCTTTGAAACTCTCTCTCTCTCTCTCCTTGCTCGCCTTTCCTTCACCCCTGAATGGATCCTCTAAGGACATGGCACATATGCCTGCATAATAATCCCAAATATCCTATGCTACCCACTCCAACACACCACCAGTATGTTCTCAGACTTCTGTACTTAGATCCAAATACATTAGTTCTAATTACAATTAAACAGGGATTTGGTCTGTTTTTGTTGGTTGGATGCATTTTGTGACTTTTGTTTAGTCATTCCAAGTGCTGACTGGGTACTGAAGTTTCTAGAACTTACTAGAATCAGTCAGAAGGAATGCAGAGTTTCTAAAACACAGCACCTTGGCATTATCAGTAATAGTTTTGTATATCTGACATTGTCCAAAACCAAATTCTAGGTCACACTTTCTTTATCTTCCCAATGTGGGGAAAATTACAGATTTTTAGACTCCACTTGGGAAAAAAATTGCTGGGAAATAAGTACGTGAAGTGTACCTGGTGGGGAGGAGGAAAGGCCTAAGATTTGAGTATTGCCGACTCAAATCATCAGTAGTGATGGGACTAACTGGGTCCCTATCCCACACCTGCTAAGATATGTTTAGAAAGCCCAAGAAACAAAGAGTTAACTGAATGAAAAAGAAAGCTCTGCATGTCAGTTTGGATGGGCTTGTCAGTCATTCATGAAACAATAGAAATTTAGAATTGCAACCATGGTGAGAGTTACCATGATTGCATGTTGTGTGCATGGGCGTGGGGTTGGGAAGGGGCAATGGCACACAGTTGTGTGAGGAAGTAACATAGGTGGAAGAAGAAACTGAGGCACGGTGGGCATGGTGGTACATGCCTGCAACCCTAATACTTAAGAGGTGGAGTCAAAAGGATCAGAGTTTGAGGGTAGCCTGGGCTGCAGAGTGAAACTCTGTCTCACTACTCCCCAGCTCCCCCGCCCCGGAAAAAAAATAAAGGAAAAATGGGAAAAGGGAAAAGAAGGGAAGAAGGGAAGAGAATAAAAGAAGCAAAAAGTAGTCAAGGAAGAAGGGAAGGGAAGGGAAGAGAAGGACAGAAGGGGAGAAAAGATGGGTAGGGAAGGAGGTAAGGGAATTGAAAGGAAAAAGGGAAGGAAAGAGAAGGAAAAGGAGGAAGGGAAAGGAAGGGGAGGGGAGGGGAAGGGAGAGAAGGGGAGGGGAGGGCAGGACAGAGGAGGGGAGGGAGAAAGGGGAAGGGAGAGGAGAGGAGGGGAGGGGAGGGGAACTAACCCAGATGTAGGACAGCTAGATCAAGCAGTAATTCTGTCTTTAAGTTTCTGATGAACCTCTAAACTGCTTCCCACGGGGACTATATCAACTCATTTCCAAACCAGTAGTGTGCAAGTGTTCCCTTTCCTCACTGGATCCCTTTCAGGTGTATCTTCTGTTTGTCTGGTTTGGAAAGCCATCCGAGCAGGCGCGAGGTGATACCCAATGGGAGCTGGGCTCTGCATCTCTCCGAAGGGCTTTATTCAAAGGAACAGAAACCAAGATCTCCTCAAGACACAGGTGCCTCTGCATCCATGACAGTGTTGTTCACAACAGCCAAGACACGGAAACAACCGCCACGTCCTCAGTGAGTGGAGAAAGAAAATGGCAGGCAGTACAAATGAATACTACCTAGCCTAGAGACAAAGAAATTGATCCTGTGGCTTGCACCAATGTCAGAAGATCTACAGGAGAAATAGGACATGAGGCCTCTGTGAGGTATCCAAAACAGGGAAAGCTGAGCATGGCAGCTCCCATCTTAACCCGAGCAGTGGAGAGGCTGAGACAGGAGAATTGCCATAAGTTTAAGAGTATCCTGGGCTGAAAAGAGTGTCCCAGGACAGCCTGGGGAACAGAGTAGGATTATGTTTCAAAACAGACAAATGAAAAATAAAGTAAAAGAAAGAAATCCAAATGACCAAAAAAAATAGTATTGTGGTAGGAGATAACAGAGTGAGGGGCAGGAGGGAGATGGGAAGGGTTCCTACAGACTCAGAGATGAACATGTTTTGGCTGACTCCTTACAACACCAGGTCTCTTGCTAAAAACACTGTGTTATATACTTTAAAGTATGCTAATGGGATAGATCTTGGGTTAAATGCTCTTATCACAAAAGAGTAAGAAACATAAAAAATAAAATACAGGCAGTATGAAGAAATTGTCAGAGGTGATAAATAGAAATATCTAGCCTCGGAGGTGGTGAAGGTTTTACAGATATATACTTATTCCCAAATGTATAAAAGTTGTGGACATCAACTATCCACAGCTCTTCACTTGTTAATTATACCTCGGTAAAGTGATTTAAAAAAATACAAAAGAGCATAAAAAGAGAAAAACACAGATAGCAATACAACAGCAGCATTCACACATTATTTAAAGAAAGCTCTGGTGACCTTATGCATTTGTCTTTTTTAATTTAAACCTGTGCTGAAGATTGAATCAGGCTCTTAAAGTGCCCTAGACAAGCTTTCCATCCACGGAGCTATATCCCCAGCAATTTGCTGAAGTTTCTTGAGTCTAGCCTTCCCCCTCCAGTGCTCAGCATCATCTTCTGTAAAGCAAACACGATGGAATGATCCACGTCAGAACTCTTTCAGGGCTGATATGAAAAACATCCATCAACTTGGACCTCAATAAATGCTCAAATCACAAGGCCAATCTCGGAGTGAGCAAATATGCCTAGAAATTTTCTGATTGGTGGAATCAAATTATCCCAGGGTTTCGATGTATGAGACAGGAAAGACCAACAGTGGCAGAGCTCTACAGACATTAGGTTCTACAGAAATGTATAAAGTGAAAACTCTTTAAGGCCCCCACATGGCTAGGCTTTTCTCCCATCTCAAAATGCATTTTTGCTACTTTGCTTTAACTGGGATGAGCACAGGATGACGGGGCTGGCTTGCATGGCTACGTTTGGAATGAGGAACCCAACTCGCTGAAGGGAACTTGCTTATGTATTTCTACCTCACACAGTCTTTAACACTTGTTTTTAAAAAGGATGGGGAAGAGGGACATTGGGGAACTGGGGATAACGACTCATTGTTTGCTCCTTAAATAATGTAACTCATTATGGACAATAAAAAATAATAATAATAAAAAAGGCAAAACTGTTCCCATGTGCTGACCTCATAGAGAACAATTTGTGAATTTCGTATCTGTTCATGCTCAGTTTTGTCTGCGAAAAGCATCAAATTAATACAGAATTCATAATGCCCTACCCCAAGTACAGATCCAGCATGTGCACCTAGGAGGGTCTCCAGTGGGTTGTGGACAGAAAGGAGGGAAATTATTTTAAAAATAATGCCAAAAATTCCACCCATCCTGAATGAGACCTGCAGGAACAACACACACACAGGGCTCATAGCTCAGCAACAAGCACAGTGTGCACCACGTGTTACAAGGCACAGGAATCCAGAGACATGAGGATTACAACTACCTTCGGACTCGAGATTCCCTTCCCTTTCTATCACAGAGCAGGGACTCAAAAGTCACCACATTTGTTTGCCGTCCACTTCCCCAAGCAAAAGTCTGGTCCATTTCAAGGTGACAGCTATATTTATTATATCTATGTTTTAAATTTTTCTGCATGTGTATGAGTGTACATATATGTGTGCATGTCCATGTAGAGGCCAGAGGACAATCCTCAGGACTGCTGTTTTTACTGGTTGTTGTTGTTAGGGTTTCTTGTTGGCCTAGAGCTCACTAACAAGGCTAGACTGGGTGGGCAGACATCTCCAAGGATGCTCCTGTCCACCTCGTCGGTGCTGGGATTCCAAGCACATGCCTCGTCCAGCATTTTTATGTGAGTACCAGGGATGGAACTCAGGTCCTCATGCTTCTGAGACAGCACCTGACTGACTGAGCCACTTCTCAGGCCCTATCTTTGTATTTCTTGATCATTTAACTTTTACCACAGTTTTAATACTGCTACCACTTTTAGAAAATCCCTCTCTTTTTCATTGTGTCACTAGTGAAGTTTTGGGGCACTGTGCCACTAACCCCACTTCTCATCAGCCCTAGGGGTTATTGTGTGATTATTAAGTCCTGCAATGATTTTCGGGAACACATGTCATGTTACAGTGAGACTGATGGTACTCACTCTAAGATGAGAAGCAGGTAGTAGATAACCCATATCATTTGTTTCTCTCCAACACACACACACACACACACACACACACACACACACACACACACACACACACTAGGGAACTATGCTGTACTTAAGATTTTTATGGTCTTCCCCTTTGATATCATTTAAGGTAAAGAGTGGAGAGAGGGCTTGGCAAACACATGCAGAAAGGCACCAGCTCTTGTCCTGTTAGGAGTCAGTCCTCTTAGGGCCTCAGCGCCAATATGAGTATATTGCATCTTTCCAAAAAGCCAGGTGACTTCGTGTTCTTTCATTGTCAGGTTTAATCAAGGTATGTCTTATTTTTTCTTTTGGTTTTTCAAAGTAGAGTCTCGCTCTAGCTCAGGCTGACCCGGAATTCACTAGATAGTCTCAGGATGGCCTCAAGTTCATGGTTATCCTCCTACTTCTGCCACCATGCCTGGCTGATATTTCTTGAGAAAACATAAACAATTTTTGCATCCATATGTGGTGTGCATGTGTGTTAATGTTAATCTGTGTGGGCATCAGTGGGGGAGGGGGCTGGGCATGGGCAGGTACACACATGCATGGCCAAGGTTAGCAGGGTCTTTCTCAGTCACTTTCTATCTCACTTGACAAGGCAGGCTCTCTCACTTGAAACCAGAGCTCACCAATGCAGCTAGTCTAGCTAGCCAGCTGGCTCTGGGGATCAGCTGTTCCACTTCCTGAGTGCTGGGATTACAAGCATTTATGAGGGTGCTGGGCATCTGAACTCTGATCCTCATGCTTGTGTGGCCAATGCTGTATCCACTGAGCCATCCCCACAGCCCCAACAGACACAATGTTTTCCTTCATGGGGCATCCTCACAGACACCCCCGCCCTGTGAGCATCCTCAGCTGTGTCTTCCCCCATGCTACCATCTCCAGGCTGAGCTTGCACAAGGTCACAGCAGGCTGTCAGCCAGCTTTCCAGCCATGGTTTATAGCTGTGCTCAAGATTGTTTGCAGAGCCCAGGGTATAATTTATGTGTTTTTCCTCTAACCTTGATAACCCTGTGATAGGTAGCTGTGGCAGAGAGCGTTGGCAGAGTGGTGTGAAAATTTGTTGTGTTAGCAAGCTCTCCACACAAGGTAAGAAATACTGTGCGGCCCAACAAGCATCTCCACTGACATACAATGTTACTTCTCTGCCAGTTTTGACAGATGAAACTTATCCTACATCCCTCCTCCAGAAAGTTGGAGATACAAAGTGCCAAGTGACCAGGTAGACAATGCCAGTGATCTCCATCAGGTGAGTATTATTTAGTTAATTCAAATCCATTATATTATTACAGAGATTAAAGACCTTTTGGTCCAATGTGCTAGAAAAGCAATAAATCTGAATTAGATCTACACTGCAGTCACTTGGGATTAGACCTTTTGGCAATGTGATCCATTAATGTGCCCCAGAAAGACACAATTTAAACTCAGAAGTCACAAAATGAACTTTGCATTAAGTTTGGAAGACGATGGTCACAGCTCATTTGACTTTTATGAACTAGAAAATGCGATGTCGACCACAATGGCATTCTATTAGGGGAAATCGTGCATTTAACCATGTCGCAAAATACTGTAGTCAATTATGTGACATACACCTATTTTACACATGGCTGATTCTCTGACTTTAAATTATTAAGGAAGTGCATTTAGCTTGTTTTAAGGAGTATTTACTTCCAAGAGAGAGCTATGTGATAAAACATTGTTCAAAAGGCAAATGAATATTTTTCATATATATTAAATAGTTTTTCAATAGAAACCTGGAATTGATCATAGAAACTTTTGCTATGTTTATTTCTTTGCTGCAGAGGAGAAAACACGTGATCTGTTTGCTCTTTTGTAAATGAATAAAACTGCGCATTATATCACAGAGGGGGAAAAATCTCAATCAGAGCAGATTTTGAGATTCATCTGCCAGACTGGAAATCTAATGATAATGTGAAACGAAGGTGACAATAGTGAGAAAAAACCTATTTAGATAAGGTTTAGCTTCCTTTTTCTAGAGTTCATCTTGACAGTGTACTTGATAAACATCATTTTCTCTCAATATACTTCTGTTTATATGAGTATTATGCTTAAGCCAGACTATATTAATACTAGCCTCATTATTATTCTATATTTCAGCAAGAGTACACTGTAGCTCCAGATATAACTCAACCCAGTTCCAAGGTGATTTGATCATCTTTGAACTGTGACATTTCCCCCCTCATTCCTCATCACATGATGCTATATGAAAGCAAAGAATGTTAGAAATAACCTGATTCAAATCTCTTACTGTCGGAAGATGAAGCAAGCTCTATGGTGCCTATTGACACAGTCAAAGTTAAGTGACCTGCCCAAGGTCACACTCTTTCCAAAGATCACCCATCAGAAATGCTTCTGTTGTTCTCTGATTCTGCCTCTCAAAAATAATCTCAAGGCTGCGGAAATGGCTCAGTGGGTAAAGGACTTGCCATGCAAGACTGATGACATGAATTCAGAGCCCACATAAAGCCGGGTACATAAAGTCAATATCTGTAATCCAGCACACCTACAGAAATAAGAGCGGTGGAAAAATGAAAATCCTACACCTCACAGGACAGCTACCCTGGAGAATGCAGCCGCAGACGACAAGAGACGCCTTGCATGAAACTCAGGAGGGAGGCAAGGACTGACACTTGAGGCTGTTCCCTGACCTCCACATCTGCTCGGTGAATGCACACATGTACTCACACAATTAAAAAAATCTTCCTCTAGTTAATAAAAATCATATCTCCTTTGGCCTGCATTTATAATTGAATAGACAATTCATGGACTATTCTAAACATTTTTGCAGATCATTCATATCCACCACATCTTCTTCCTTGAATCTATCTTATTAAATCTTACTGATCCAATCTATTTTTAATTTACCAAAATTAGCTTTGTTCCTCATTCTACACACCCCGTGTCTTTAAAGACTTGCATATCTGTCTAATGCACAACGAAAATCATCCCTACAGATTTTTCTGATCAAAACAGGATATGTGCCTGGTTCCCTGTTGATAGTAGTATGTATATGTGCCTTTGCATGGGATAGAGAGGCCAGGTTGAGGATGATGGGATGAACAAGTGACCCAGAGCCACAGCCAATCAGTCAGGATAAGCCACTGAGACAGACACCAATGATTTTCGACACAACCTAAAGCAGAAGTACAGAGACCCACCCCTAAGACCTCAACAATAGAACAGCCTTAATACTCACCCACCACAACTCAGGGAACTGAGCAGAAGAGGGGACGGAAAGATTGTGAGAGCCTTGGTGGGGGGGGGGAATATCCAGAGGCATGGTACCCCTCAGTAATAACACACTTGGGCCAGGAGAACCGGGCTGAGTACTAGGCTATCCAGGGTCCCCTGCCACAAGGACTGATCCAGACAGCCCACGAAGGAGGATATCCAGCTGATTGGGGATGGGGAGGGGGCATTGGGGAACTGGGGATAACAATTCAGTGTTTGCCCATTAAATAATTTAACTTATTATGGACAATTAAAAAAAATATTAGATCATTACAGAGAGGAACTCATCATTAGTTGCTCCCAGGTCAGAAAGGGACAACAGAGCAAACTGGCACTGGTTTGCGGGTTTCCAACATGCACGTGCACACAGAATTAATCAAGATTGCAGAAGTGAAGATGGAGTCCAGTAGGGGGAGGGGGAGGGAAGGTATCCATGAGATATTCTTGATTGGAGAGAGGGCAAATGAGGTGAATATGAACAAATATGGGTCTTGAGCTCAGAAGAAACCCTGAGGCTAGAAACAGCAGTTGGAAGAGCCATCATGAGCTGCCTGAGGTTTTGTACCATAAATGGAAATTACCCAGAGTAAAGGAAGGGTATAGTCCCCATCTTTAGCATGCATTCATTGAGATGACCTTCCCAATATACAGCTCTGAACTTGTTCATAACTCTTAGGCCATGTCTATATATATATATATATATATATATATATATATATTATCTAATGGGTTTAACCTATAGCTAAGGAGAGAGAGTACATTGTTCTCTTTTCCTTCCATTCTAGTATACTCAGTGTCAAAGAAAACGCATGGTGGATGCTTTTAAAATGTCGTTGGATGTTGTTAAGCACCATTTCAGCTTGAGGACTCCAGTGTAGGCAGTGAACAGAGATGACCTCGATGCAGAAAATGTAATAAAAGACAGGACAGGCTGGGAAATCAATGTCTCCATTTGTAAAAGAGAGAGCGAGGAGAGAGAGAAGGATGAAACAGAAATTATTAGCATGATATATATGCATTGTATCATAGCATTTATATCACTTGTATTAAGGATAAATTGCCTGAATAAATTCTATTATTCTAAGAAATAGCACAAATAACAAGCTGACAGCATCGGAAAAAATGAAAATAATAATGTTGGTATTGCTGGAATTGGGTGTTATTTCTCTATTTCTGGTTTCATGGATTTGTTTGGGCTATAACTCAAACTTGAGTTCTTAAAGTCACATCTATGTATGCACATTAGAAATCTTCCAGGACAAGAAGTTAATTAGTTATTCTTAAAAATAGCCTATACTAATTGTGTACCATGGTTCTATGTAATGTGTTAAATGTCTCCCATAAATTACTGAGTCATCTACAAACACGTGAAAGGTAAATGCTATCGTCCTAATTTTCTGTACGATGAAAATCAGAACTCCTTAGGTTACTCACTCAGAATAATACAGCTGCAAATTGAGAGATGAAAAAAAATCTAACACTCCACTATCTATTGTGCAGGGGGGAATGAATTGTGGGCTTTAAGGTACCAAGTTCAAGGCCTTCTGTTACCTGGAGTGGCTCAGTCAACTCTTTTCAACTTGTCTTCCCATTTAACTGTGTGGGGGGCAATGCTGGCTAGCCTACAGATCTGCTCAATGCCATCCATAAAAAATGTACCCAAAACACATACCACAGCAGCAGTAAGTCTTCAATAAAAAACAGTTGGTGGTGATCATCAGACTTTACTTTTGTTATACTTTATACCCATTCTTGGCTTTATTTTGACTCCCAAGCCACAGTTCTTTCTAATGACACCTCATCCACAGTACTCCCAAGCATGGCTCTACTACTCAGACATCTTCTTCCTCTGTAGCTGGATCGGGACTGTGTCCCCTGAAGCATCAGAACTCCTTCTGTCCCTGTGAAGCCTAGGCCACGGACCGCTGCTTCCGCCACTAACAAAGTCAGCATGGTCTCTCCTGCCTGACTACTCCCCGGCCTAAGAAAGCTTAGGCATGCCTTCCACAAGTTCAGGAGCATCTGCTTAGGCCCAGAAAGTTCCAGTTCCACCAGAGAGAAAGAGATCTGATCTCCATTGTCTTTCAGGAAACTTGTGGTGGAAGCAAGAGAAGTCAAGAAAGTCCTAGTACAGAGATAGATACTGTGAGGAGATTGGCCGACAAGGTGAGGCACCGATTCAGAACACTGTCAAATCATGTCAAAGCCATCAAGAGAATGGAAAGCCACAGTAAGGAGATGTTTTCTGAAAAGAGGTGTACTCTATGATGACTGAGCAATCTGTCACACCAGGGTGTTTTATTCTAGTGAGTTTCAAGACTGATTCTTTCGGATTCCACATCTGAAAATCTTAGGGGCCAGAATAAGACAGCCCTACGCTAGTAAAAACTTTTATAATTTTTTAAAATCACAAATTACTTACTCTTCAGAGAATAGATTACATCTTGTTATTGAGTAGGTCATCTATAAATATTGGAAATTATTCAGACCAACTCATTCATTTGTTTAAGTAGTCTCTTGGCTATCAAGCACCACCAGGCTATATTATACACATTATATATAATGAGAGTATAAAAATAAATGTAAACATAGTTCTCGTCCTCAAGGAAAGGTACATACAACCTAAAATAGAAAACAAGACATATAAACAGCTTCTGTGTATATTTATCCAGTGCACCTGCAGGAAAAGAGCTACACATGGGGTATGACTGTGATTCACAGAAGACACTCATACCCCAAAACTGAAGCTCAGCATCAGAAAAAACTGAATGGAAAGGACTGAAGGGAAGTCACGTGTGAGCTGAGAGTTAAAGGCTACTACAAATTTCCAAGCAAACAAGTTAGAAGTTGACAACATTTTCAAAAGCAGAAATAAGCAGTGGGGTATTGTATACCAGAAACTCCTGGCCATTGGTTTTATACATGAAAGACAAAGGGTTTTAGATGTGCCAATACCAAACTTTATCATATTTCTGATCATAATAAAAAGGGGAAGAATATGACCCAATATTTATTTTCATGCAAGATGTGTATTAGGTGGAAGACAAGAGAAATATCAAGTAGAAGGCCACTGCCATAGCCTGGGTGAGAAGTGACCTAGTTATGTACAAATAGGGACACATTCATGTCTGGGAATGACCAGCAGATATACAGTGAGAGGTATGACCATGAGGACCAACTGAGAACGAGGAGAGGAATAGTTCTCAGTCATGACCAGATACTAAATTCCACTTGGGATACATCAAGTTCAAGGTGGAGAGATCCAAAAGGAAGCTAGAGTACCTGAATGAGGCACTTGGCTTTATCAACTTGTCTCTGAAGGGTGGATTCACTCACCAATGGGAAAACAGGAATATGTGGTCAGAACCTTGGAGAGTAACCACCCTAACCAGGAAGAAGAGGCAATTAAAAAAAAAGACATAGGAAAGACAGTTCTCAAAAGATGAAGTACAAATGCCAAAAATATACAAATAAAAGTTCAACTTACTTAGACATCAGAATAAAATAAAGCAAATAGAAAATACATTGTGATTGTGTCACCCTAGTTTTAAAAAAAAGGGCTATCAGCAAGAAAACAGCAAATGCTGATGAGGGGAAAAAGAAACTGTTACACACTGGTGGTGGAAATGTAGATGAGTCAGCCTCTGGGAAAAATCACTATGGTGTCCCTACAATCTATCACATGACCTAGATGTACCACTCTTGGGTATGTACATGAATCCATCTAAGTCAGCATGCCAGAGAGGTACCTGCACACCCATGTTTATTGCCAGGATATGGAACTAGCCCACATGTAATCCAGAGGAGAACAGACAAATAAAGTATGGCCTATGTAATATATATGTGGAATTATGTCACTTTCAAGAAAATGGATCAAATTAAGGATCATCATGTTAAGTGAAATAAGCCAGACTCAGAAAGATAAATATCATGTTTTCTCTCCTTTGCAGAATCTAGATTCTACACACACACACACACACACACACACACACACACACACAAGGTACATATATGATATGCATGGACACACATGTATGAACACTCCCCTCACACACACCTATCACATGGAAGTAGAAGGGAGAAAGGAGGGGAAAAAGGGATATGCTCAGGAATGATAAACTTGAATGAAAACATCTTCATGAAAACACTTTGTATGAAAGGGAAATGAAGTGAAAAGTGGAGGCATATTGGGAATTATGGCAAGTTAGGGCTTGGAGCAGGAAGGTGTGAACTGAAACATCCAGCCCAGTGGGTCAGGTAAAAATGAAAAGCCCCCCAGCAGTGGTCGTAGGAGATGGGATAAAACTTGGGTTGCAGGTGGTGGAGGACTAAAAATGGGGTAAAGTGCTTAACATTTACTTAATCCCCACTGGGTGCCCAAGACATGCTGAGGGTTTTGCCAGTTCTTGGGCAGTCCCTATTTCCAGCCTCTCTGTGGAATGCATACAACTGTGTTCTCTCAAAGCTAAGTGACCTTCCCTGGTCTCTCATAGGTCAATGCTGTGACTTCTACCCTCCCAATCACATATGGTCCCCTTTCCTCCAGTCTGTTTGTCTCTACTCTTCTGACTCAAGTTTTTTTTTTTAAGATTATGAACACTGGACTATGTCAAAATTCATGAATCCAAAGACAAAAACATCTGTCTGGACAGTCCCATGACTGTCTCTCCCCCATCTAATAAACCATGATAATAAGATGATCTTTAATTTATTTGGGGGAAGGGACTACCAAGGCCTTATAATAAGATTTTCCAAAAATAAATGAGTGGGTGGTGTGGACATACCATTTTACCAACAGGACTTATTAGCAATGAGATCACTAAACTGTCAGAAGGAGATATTAATCTCAGGAGGGACATCATAAATTGTGCTCATTATAAATTTCTTCATGGGACAAAGATTAACATTCCAAAGATCTCACAGTCATCTGATGGATGGAATTTTTCCTGGCTACCCATTCCAATGCAGTAGGCTGAAACCTTTAATTGAATATAGGAAGAATAGATCATTTAAAGAGTGC
This sequence comes from Zapus hudsonius, assembly GCA_004024765.1. Classification (NCBI taxonomy): domain Eukaryota; kingdom Metazoa; phylum Chordata; class Mammalia; order Rodentia; family Dipodidae; genus Zapus; species Zapus hudsonius. The sequence continues at coordinate 54,746 of PVHP010001470.1, read as the reverse complement.
TTGTCTCTGCTAAAATATGAGCACATGTTATGGAAAGGGGGGCAACAAAGATGCTTCCTGGTCACAACAATAAAGTAATGTGCATGGAAAGTCTTTGACACAGCAGAGCCTGTGTGGAGCATAGCACAATCTCTAATCTCATTCCATCAACCCAACATTCCAGGACAGGAGTTATCATCCCGGTTTAAGATGACCAAACCAACACAAAGAACCTAGAGCCAAAATCAATAGCTACCCAGTCATGACATGGAAGAGTCATGATACAAGCATGGGTCTCCATCACTTGGCCTCTAGGATGCAAGTGCCAGAAAGCTTCAATTAACACAGCAAGTTTAGTGGCAGCCCTCATTAAAGACATCAGTTAATTGGTAGGCATGGTTAATTTTATTAACTTGAGGGGGGATTTAGAATTGCCATGGAAACAAATGTCTGGCCATGTCTGTGAGGGATTTTCCCATATTGGGTTATGTGAGGTGGGAAGGCACAGCTAAATGGGGGTGTTGCCCCTCATGGGATGGATGTCCTAGACTCTATGAAAAGGAGAGAGCTGGCTGTGAGCCAGTATTCATGACTCTGCTTATTGGCTGTGGACAGAATGTGACAAGCTGCTTCATGGTTTCCCAGTCACGATGGACTATAACCTGGAACTCTAAGATTCAATAAACCCTTCCTTCAATTACCCCCAACAGGCATTTGTCAGAATGATCAAACTAAAACAATATGTAAAACTGTGAGACATGTATGACAAGGAAAGCATGAAAACGAAGAATGGAAGAGACACCAGGAGGAAGAAGGATCTGAAACCAGCAGGTGAGATCTATGAAATAGCATCACTCATCAGTTAATGTCACGCCCATGCCCACCTATCACCCAGCGACCAACACCATGGCGTAAGTTGCCCACCTACACCAAGAAACTGGTCCCAAGGTATGTGTTGGGGAAATGCACCTCAGTTAAATAGCAGGAGGATGGCAAGATGGCAAACTAAATTTCAGTGATGGGGAGGTGGACCACAGAGGCTGAGCAGTGATCGATGGAGGAAAGAGAGAAGGAAAGGAGAGGGGGCAGTTGCCAGTTCCCCAGCTCCTCAGTGCTGACTAAATCCTGTGATCTTTTTCCTCAATGTTCCAGATACATTTCCTTGTCATTTCTCTCGAAATTTGCAGAGTTCTAACTCTGAGACGAAATCTTTTGGTCATATGGCGGCTTAGCAAACAGCTCTTACTCACACACTGGCTCTCCCTCCTCTCCAAGCAAGAGGCCAGGTGTAGCTCTGTCATAAGCTGCCAGTAAGAACTTAAAGAACCTCAGGACCACTCTGGTGAGAATTTCTAGCTTCTCCATATCAAAACCTTTTGCTTTGTTTTGTTCTGTTTTGTGTGTGCACGTGCATATTTGTCACATATATAGATGCACAGGGAAGTCTGTGCACATGTGTGTAAAAAGACCAGAGGTTGACATCTGCTGTCTTCCTCAATCACTCTCCACATTACTTTTTGAGAAAGAGTTTCTCCCTGAATTTAGGGATGCGGCTAGATTAACCAGCTAGTCAGCCTCAGAAATCTTGTCTCTACATCCCAAGCACTGAGCTCACCTTTCATTTCTGACAATTCCCACTTTTACATGGGAACTGGACCTCTGAGCTTTACCCTCTGATCTCATTTTATTTGTTTTGGTTATTGCTTTTTTTTTGAAGCAGGGTATTACTCTGCTGCCAAGACTGGCCTGGAACTCACACTGTAGATCAGGCTAGCTTCAAACTCATGGCAATGCTCCTGTCTCACCTCAAAGGCTGAGATCACATACACAGCAATAGATAGAAAGGTTTTTATTGTTTGTGATTTTTATTAATTTGGTGTGTGTGTGTGTGTGTGTGTGTGTGTGTGTGTGTGTGTGTGTGTGTATGTCCTGGTACGTGTGTGGAGGTCAGAGGACAGCTTTCAGGTTGTCCCTCGCCTTCTACCTTGTTTTGAGGCACAGTCTTTTGTTGTTATTCACAGCTCCGTTAATGAGCTTCTAGAAAATTCTCCTGCCTCTTCCACCTCACTTCTCACCATAGACAAACTGGAATTGCAGAAGCCTGCCAAAGCTTCCTTCTTATCAACTGAGCCATCACCCATGTCCCCCAAAACATGTTTAAAACACCTAGATCTTTCTGCCCAGCTGACTGGGGATGGGGGGGGGCAATAAGGAATTGGGGATAACAATTCATTGTTGGCCCACTAAACAATGTAACTCATTATGGACAATTAAAAAAAAAACACCTAGATCAACCTAAGATGCATGAGAATTGCATTTTAGGTCATACAAACAGCATACCTGCTTCTTCGCATCATTTGCACCAGCTGTACATTTCTATGAACAAGGCTGACTTTACTCCCGTCCAATCAAGCACGCAGTATACGGCACACTCATAACTGTAAATATATGCAACTGCAAAGTGGGGCACAGTGAACATCATCTGCTGTGATAAGCATCACCTCCTGCCACACATGTCATGGGCCACCCCTCAATTCTCAAGTGTTTCAAAGTCAAAATGTGACCTCATTTGCCAGAGAGAGTTAATGTCATCCTCCCCCCCTCCTCTGGCAATGATTTCTCCTTTTAGAGGAAGCTAGAAACTACAGGTTATGATAATCATAAGGCTGTTCGGAATGGGAAGACAACATTAAAAGCCAATTAACAGAATATTTTCAGGATAAAGACCTACTTGGAGACGCTACATGGAGCGGCAGCCAAGCTCACCGATGGAGGAGAAATGGGTTTACCTCGGACTTGTATCAAATGAGAAAACACAGACACATTATTCAGTCCAACCAAGCTGTCTGTTTAGAGGATGCTTCAGGACTGATTAATGACAGAATGCAAAGAGGAGCCACAGAGATCTTCATCGTCAAGGTCAAAAGCACAAGCAGACAGAGCCAGGAGAGTCTGGGAGGAGGCCTGCTCTAGATTTAGCCTGCTGGCCTTCTTGAGTTTTGGCTGGAGCCCCCGCCCCTCCCCAGGGTGTTGTCATTCCTCTCACTTCCAGTCACACCACACACAAGATGGAGAGGCATATGGTGGCTTTCTCCCCACTCGGTGTAAACGCGGGCTCTAATTTAAGCTTTAAACCTTTGAGAATACTTTGCCAGCAAGATAAAATATATAAGCCACGATATTCTGAGCACCATATTTTTCTGAAATATGCCTTATAGCACGTGGCTGGATAATTTTGAGGTGGGGGGGTGAAATGACAACCATCGAGTCAAGGCACATTTCTGAGAAAAGGAAAAGCATACCATCCCCCAACCTAAAAGTAAGGCCAAGAACAGCACGGTGACCATTTATCAAAAGTAATCTGTGACAGGCACACCCATCAGAAGCTTTAGAGCTTCTCATTGACACTTTGGGTCATCTTTGAGGGGTGGATCCTATCACCCCATTTCCTGAAAGAGGCTACTGTGTCTTAGAAGAAAATAGTTTGTTCGGGTCATCCTGTCTGTAGCGTAAAGTCAAACAAGCAGTAGTTCTCCAGAAGCAGCACAAATAAAACCATATGACATTATACCTGGAAAAGCAATGATAAGTCTATCTACCACGTGGTGTAGTGTGGTCACTGTACAGAAAGCAGGACTCCATCCCAGCTCAGAACTGGAGATCACTGAACGAAACATCAAGGCAAGGTGAACTTGCCCAAATGACTGTCCTTCATGTGATAACTATTTAAACATTTACAGCACATCTAGAGAAAGGAAAGCACAGGGGTATGTTTTGAGAAATTTACAAATGAGCAAGCATTGCAGTTCTGGAAGACAGAGAGAAGAGTAGATCTATGCACTAGCGAGTCTGTGTATCTTTCACCCTCCTTTCCATTAACAGCAAAAAGATAATAAAAGCATGGCTGCCAGACTCAACAGTGTCTGTTCAAATATATCAAGGGACAGAATCATTATCTATTTCATTTCATAGGGGGAAAGGGGCACATGGCATGTAAGTTGCTAGGTGGGGTATATAAAGTCTAGGAGCCATATGTTTCTACCCTTCCCAGCTGGGCACTGGGAATCCTCTTGAACAGGAGAGCTCCCTCTCCAAGTCAATGTGGCAAGCTCGCCTTTGCAGGTACCACTGTGGGTACAAGTAATGGGTTATACTGCCTCTGATGACTGGGGCAGGTAGGAGAGCCGACTCCCTGTGCTCTGGGTACTCCAACACCTGGGCCATCTCCCCAGCCTTCAGCAAGCCTGGCAGGAGCAAGTGGACTAATGGTGCCATCACCTCAGATGCTAAAAAGCCAGTCCTATATGTCACCTGCTTGCATGGAGAATTGTCTTATGTCTTTCCCTCAGAGCTCCCAATTGTCCTTCTACTGGTGAGCAAACCTGAAATATTCAGAAAAATATGGGCTAGCTGCACTTTTTTCCTTATGGGCAATTCAAAAATAAAGAAAGAACTGAAGGAAGCAGCCGAAGATGAGGAGTTCCTTCCAGCCCATTCCTTGGACGCAGGCATCTGAATGTTCCCAGGGGAGACATCAAACTTTCAAGTCCCTAAGCTCTACGGAGGACCCATCCAGTACATCAATGTGGTGCAGAGGGTGAGGGCTGAGACTATGCAGTTTAGCACATGCACAGTGCTTTGCTTATACATGAAAATGCATGCACCATTGGTCAGAAGATGAAAAGGGCTGAATTGCAATTCCTCTGAGCAACCAAATGCTTGTCTATTACAGCTGAGAAGTTTATTCTGATTTGGCGAAAGTTAGCACTTGTGAACTAGTGCATAAGAGACTTCTCCACACCCACTGGGTAGGGCAGGAAGTTTCCTGCTGCAAACTGGAGAGCCCCCTCTCCATTTCCTTCTGTAGGCATCACGATATGCCCGTGCCATCCGCCTCACGCTGAATGCCTGTTAGATTTGATTTTATAGCATTTTCTATGAAAGCATTCAGTATAATACTCATTCGACAGGTGCTGGGAAACAAAACAATTGCATAGCGGCAGATGGAAAATGGACCCATTCAGAGGTTTAGAATGTCGTAGGTAGTTTATAGAGGGCATCGAAAGCCATATAGAACATGGAAGATTCCCGATGTCTGTACCAAGGGTCATCATGGGTTAGGTAAATACACGCGATTAAGTTTCCTGGAATTGTTTAGCTTTCTTTGCATGGTGCTGGGGGGTTTCATTTGGCTCACCAAATTTTCTCACAGCTCCTCTTATAGATCATTCAGTGAAAGGAAATATAATTGCTTTTTTGAGTCTAGCAATGTTTGGGGGCATTAGAAAATTCATATAGCTGGCTAAAAATGATCTACATGTGGCTGGAAATCTCAGCACCAGGAAAGTTTGGAACATGTTGATTTGAATTTGAAGATGAGGACTAGGCTGGCACCCGCCATACTGTTTCCATCCCCCCTTCCACTTCCTACAGCAAGTATGTTCTCCTTAATTCTAAGATTCCTTTGTTCACAGTTTTATAGCTCTTAACTTAATTCCTGAAGCCAATAGCATTTCTGGTAGCTGGGAAATAAGAACATAGAATAAAATATAAGTGGGGAATATATATATATATATATATATATTGTTTTCCTTGCACTGGAAGGTTTCTGGGATCATGTGCCTCTTTGCTTTGTTTGAAATAGACAATACCATCAGGGAAGGAATTGTCAGCCAGGTTTATAAAGACTATTTTTTTTCTGCTAAAGTAAAATCAATAGCAGCAGATAAATGTCTGCTCATACCTTTAATTGTTTTTTGGTCTTTTCGGAGAAAAAGGAAACTTTTTTATCATGGTAGAAAATTAGAAAAATAGGAAAAAAGAACATAAAAATAAATCACTTGCAGCCTGTGTCCTTGAGATAACAATAGTAAATGTTCTGCTAAAACCTTAAATTTACATATAAGTACATAAACACACATATGTACACACATGCATATGCATATATATACATTATACATATATATATATATATATATATATATATATATGTGTGTGTGTGTGTGTGTGTGTGTGTGTGTGTGAAAGAACATCTATGGAAAAATGATACCACTTCAAATTAAAACATGCTCACATGAACCTGGGCATGGTGGCATATGCATTTAATACCAGCACTTGGCAGCCAGGGGTAGGAGGATCACCATGAGTTCAAGGCCACCCTGAGACTACAGAGTGAATTCCAGGACAGCCTCAAATAGAGGGAAACCCTATCTCGAAAAACCAAAAAAGAAAAACGCTCACATGAACTGAACATATTTGGGGTGAGGGAGGATGTGTCAGTGGTTAGGTGGGTTAGTTTAGGAAGTGATAAAAGAGAGAAGCAAGTAAGGGTGCTGATTTAGGCTAAGGTGCCAGCAGGCACAGTGTCCCAGATGCTAGATTACTGGGAAATAGAAGGGTCTTTGTCGTAAGGACCAAGGGTTGTCAGCACTGGTAGGAGGCATGGGACCCAAAGAGGAGAGGGAAACTCTCTTTGGCTGTATGTGAAGCACTTACTAACATTATCCTGGGCCTTTCCTCCCTCTTCCCGCCTTCTTCTTCCAACTCTGTCATCTTATCCAGACAGTTCCTAAGTATGGTATGCCTCATTCCTAAATCCTGACTAAACCAACCTGCTCTCTCAAGTCCTCTTGGGACCAGGCATGTCTAGATCTCCTTCCTGAGCTTGGTTTCACTTGATCTCCTCCAGTCTGACTTCCCAGGGATCCTCTACTAAGCCACAGGTAACAAAGTTACCCCTTTGTTACAGCCATTCTTCAAGTTCCCCCCTGGAAAGCACCTGGAAGTCACAGCCACCTCCCTTCCCAGCCTCTCACCTTTGTCCTTACCACGATGACCCTTCTCCTGCTTCCCTGCCAGCTAACCTCTGGGGCACTGTGTGTGCTGCCTCCTTAGTCTATGTCACCACCTCTATTTGTTTCTCCCTTTCCCACTGCCTTCACCAACCCACCTTACCATGGACACACCTTCCCTCATCCCAAAGCACCTCCTGGAGAATATGGAGAGTCTTCCTTGCCATCCTCAAGGCAGGCAGTCTTAGCATACTCTCTGTTTCCCCTACCAAAGCATCAAAGGTTGGCATGATGGGCAAAGGCTTCTGATGGAGACCCTTTCATAATACTGGCCCCTGTCTCCACTCATCCTTCCTGGTTCTAAGGAGCTGGTGTTCACAAACATACCTGTGAATTCAAATCAGCATACTTCAACCCTGCCACCTGAGACCCATAATGCCTAAATAAACTGATTAGTGAAACATCAAAATAGCCAGTAGCTTATCGGGACCTCAAGCCAAGACTGCATTAGAGTGAAGACAAGATTTACTAAACACGAGACACTTCACACACTGGATCCTGTACACATTGAGAATTCTGCAGCATAGGGAAGACAGCATGTTTATCCCCCCACCACCACCACTTTGTTCTCATCTGTGGCAGCCATGCTATTATCCACTGATCTCATTCCAGAGACCAGCTCCGCCTCACCACCATGCACAAACATAGCCATGACCATGTTGTTTCCTGACCTGGGATCATCCTCATACTGAAGCCACCAACATAAGGCCCTGACCCACACCAGCCACGCTCCCCATGGCTCCACGTCATCGTGAAGCTAGAGGCAATCCAGTTCTATGCCTCACTCTCCCAAACACTGCCAGCTCTGTTTCCAGTAACTCACTGTACTGTCTCTCTTGACCCAAGCGCATCCCTAGTCCTTTGACTGGACATGCAACAACAGTTCCTGATCACAGACATGCCAATTCCTCTGTCTCAATTCCCGCCCTCTCATTCTTCAAAGCCATACCTCCTTTCTTCAAGAGGAAAGCACCACAGTCTAAGCCCCCAGCCGCTACATGACTGTCATTCAAATGAATCCATTTAGAAGTGAGTGAATTTTAGACCCATAATGATGAACTGATGAAAAGCACTCCTTGGGCTGGGGAGATTCTCAATGGTAGAAGGTGCCTGCTCTGCCAACCTGCTGAGGAGAGAGAGAGAGAGAGAGAGAGAGAGAGAGAGAGAGAGAGAGAGAGAGAGAGAGAGAGAGAGAGAGAGAGAGAGAGAGAGAGAGAGAGAGAGAGAGAGAGGTTGGACCCTCAGAAACCGCAGAGAGTTGGGTGCAAGCAGTGCATACACCTGTAATCCCAAGGCATCCTTGGCAATGGGAGGCTAGCTAAACTTCTGTCTCAAACAAGATAGAAAAAGAGGACTAATACCCTGGTGTTGTCCTCTGACCCCTTCACGTGCACACGCATGCACACACACACACACACACACACACACGATGAAGCACAAATAATAATTGAAAAAAAAACTTCACTACATTTGATTTCTTGGCTATGACTTTTCTGTAGCCACAAGATCCTAGGAAAGAAAAAAAAAAGCGAGTACATCAAAAAACACATTCATGTCAGAAAAAAATATTTTTCATTCTCTCTGGGGGAATCTCTTGCTTCCACAGCAGAGAACAAACCCCCATGGAAGACAGAAATAATAATGCCACCTTAATCCAAGATCGACTTTCAGTCACAGCTACTTAGACCAGAAAGCAGATGCAGATGTGCCTGTCCATAGCCCTGAGAGAGATAACATATCCTGCCCCCCTTTTCTGAAAGGCACCTGTCATTCCTGTCCCTTGGGCTCTCAAGGAAAGACCCACATCTCCACCTGTCTCTTACTCATTCCTTCTCCAACCCTGGCATTATCCTGCGTTTCTAAAGAGTAAGTGACTTATATAAAATTGCATTTTAAAACAAAAAGTAAGGACGCGGTTGCAGTCTTTCTCCCAAGTTTTAGCTCTTGTATGAAAATAGGCACGAACAATTTATACCCACAAATATGGAGAGGTAAAATATTATCTTCCGTGTGCATAATTATGTAGACATTTTTAAAATGCTCAGTGTAAGTTATGCCAATTTTCTTCCAAGCCCTTGTCTGGAAATGCTATTTTGTTGGGAGCAAGGATGTGAAGGGAACAGGCAGGCAGGCAGAGAAGAGCGAGCCTCCAGTTTGAATCCAGCTGTGGAATACTCAAGTGGCCTTAGCCTCTCTGAATTTCTGTTGCTTCATTGTCATATACAGATAATCAGCTTATTGTCGCCTTGCGACAGGATAAGATCACCTCAGGGTGGGCGGGAGGGAAGCCTCCTTGGAATGAGTTCAGGAGAGAACAGAGGGAGGAAAAGGGATAACAAATCTAGACCAGTTTTATTTCAGAGCTTTGTGTAAAGGAGATCAGGGAAACGGTGGCAGATGGAGAGGAAGTAGTCGTGGGAGAATTTTTTTTAATGCTGAATATATTACAGCATGTGCACATGGTAAAGGGGGTGAGTGTGTCCTGTCTACAGGCATCAGATACTGTCTGCCACATGCAGAATTCTCTGTCTGTATCTCCATCCCCAAACCTCTTCAGTATCTCCCAGAGTCCTCTGGACATTGCCACATGGGAACCCAGTGGGCATCTTGTAATGAATATGTTGAAACAGAAGCCTCCATCACTTCTTCCTGCCTCCCATTCTCCCTAACTCAACACCTGTTCCTATTGCAATCCATTTTGGAAGAAACAGGCTTTCAAAATCCTCAGTAGAAAATATGTTCAGGAACCATCTTCTCCCCTGTCTTTTGCACATCTTGCACGCAGTCCACTTCCTGAGTGTCCCGTCTCTGTTTTTGTTATGTACTCGAGGCCTGTCTAACCATTTCTCACACCTGAAACTCTTGGTCCTCTCTGTCATACTTTATTTGGATCACTGTAATGTTTCCATCCCAGGATGGATTCTGTACTTCTACTTGCTTCCCGTACATTCTCCACATAACAAACAGACATCGTGCCATGTCCTTCCTCTACTCAGCGTCCTCCAGTGGCTTCCTAATGTACTCAAAGCAACATTCTAGGTCCATACCATGACTCTGAAAGCCCTTTGTGGTCAACGCTAATGCTCCATGTCATAAGGCACTGCTCACATCTCTCACTGGCCCCACTGCAGACCCATTAAACTTGTCGAGAATATGACAAGCAAGTTAGAAGCAAGGATCCCTGCACCTGGATGTCCCCTGTCTGGTCCTCCCAGACACCCACATAAATAAAATGCCACCCATATAACCCTACCAATGGACCGCAGGCAGAAAGCTGAGATCCTGGCAAGAGATGAGCCACCACAGTCATATTGTGGAGGATCCATATGGAACCCTGCAGAGAATGACTAGATGAACAAGGGACCCACAGCCACAGCATTCAATCAACACAGGATAAGCCAGTGAGACAGAAACCAATGATTCTCGACACACAAAAACACCTAAGCTCACAACATTAAAGCAGCCTTAATACTCACCCACCACGACTCAGGGAACTGAGCGGAAGAGGGGACAGAAAGATTGTGAGAGCCGTGGTGGCGGAGAATTTCAGAGGCATGGCAACCCTCAGTAACAACACACTTGTTGTTACATGAGAATATCCATAAAGGTCCACACATGCACAAGTGTAAGCCCTTGTTATAAGAAATATTATTTAATGCATATTTTAAAAATTACACTGTCATGTCAGTTGAAATGAGTTGAAATGAGGCTCATGTCTAACATAGGTAAGACCGTAGCTCAGTAAGAATTCCATCAACTCAATTCATCTTCTTTTGTTATGTCTATCAATTAATCAGAATAAGCCTATGAAGAGTACTGACTTGTTAAAAAAAACAGAATTAATAATGAGTGGCTATTATCCATTTCATTATTTAAATACATGTCTATAAAAAGCACCCCATATATTAAAAGTGATCTTATCAAGTTGATGAAATAATGAATGATTTTCTTTTTTGGAGTGGGGGAGATCATGGTCAAATTAGGAGTAAAAGTGGGTATCTTCCACTTTTATGAATTAGAAGTTGATAAATATTTCTGGTTTCTTATCTTGCAAGAAGTTTCTAAAAGGGCCCCAGATTGGATGAGTTTCTTACTCTCCCTTTGCCTTAGTCTTCTTTCCCACAGAATAAGGCTAGTAACATCATGGGATTTCCCAAGAAGAGTAAGGTAGGCAGAGGAAATGCTCATTTCCCATCAACTGTATGGGTGTAGAGGATATTTCATTTCCCAACATGCCTTTCTCTGTTGTGAGGTCATATGACTGAGCTCAAGCCAATGCTGGATGGTCAGGAGGGCTATAAAACCCTCCACGGAACACCCCACATAATTGCCAGTGATCTTGACCCAAATCGCTTTAAAACCTAGTCCCAGAAAGAAATCCAACTCTTCACAGACCATGAGCAAAGCAATAATTACACCTTAAGTCTATGATGTCATCAACTGGACATAGTGAGGTCTCTCCAAATAGGATGAGACCATCTTATCCTACAGGATCAAGATGCTAGGGCAAAAATCTCATAGGGTCCCAAGAGAGATCTCTAACTTAAGCACAAAGTGATCTGTTTTCCTTGTGGGAAAAAGCAGATTCATGGATCATTATTGCTGTTTGTAAAGGTGACCTCAATGTATTGTTCTCTTTGATGAAAAGACAAAACACAGTTAGTTCTCCATAGCCATCATCTCCACATGCTCGGGTTCAACCACCATTCATCAGGAATGGACTCGGGCCACATTGGTTGTATCTAAATAGATCTTTTCCCCATCATTCCCTAAACAATCCAGTATAACAACCATCTGCACAGCATTCACATTGTTCTGGGCATACCAAGTTATCTACAAGTCATTTAACATACACAGGACAAAATGTATAGGTTTCTATAAATACACCATTGTAGATAAGGTTATCATTGTCAATGACTGGAGTTAGAATCACCTAGGAGACACACCTCTGGGTAGGTTTATGAGGGTGGTTTCAGAAAGGTTTAACTGAGCAGGAAAGACCCACCCTGAATGTGGAGAGCACCATTCCATGGGAGGGGTGGAATCCTGAACTGAATAAAGAGGTGAAAAGGAGGAAACCAGATGAGCACCAGCCTTCCCCTTCTCTGCTTCCTGATGCAATGTGATCAGCCACCTCATGCTTCTGCCACCATGCCTTCCTTGCCATGATAGACTCCTTAACTCTACCATTAAACCATAAGTGAAAATAAAACCTTCTTTCAAGATGCTTTGGTCAGGCATTTTGGCAAAGCAATGAAAAAAAAAAGATACCTGATAGAGGCATGAGTAGATTTTGTTATCTTGGGGTTTGGGGTCCTGGAACCAAGCCCCCCTCCAAATACCACAGGGTGACTATACATATTAAAATATGGTCAGGACTATTAACTACAGTTGAATGAGAAGGTCAGCATATCCTCTTTTCAAAAAAGCATTGACAAATTTAGACAAAATTGACTTTTAAAAATGTCAGCACTCTAACACTCAGCCAAGGGTATCTAATAATCTAAGTATATACCTGAAAAAGTCCTGGGCTTCAAAGAGAACAATGGGGACATTTACTGTTCGCATAGGGCACCAGTCCCTAGTTAGCTTGAAGGTTATACCTGGGTGAGTTCTTGTGAGGGCTGTGAGAACTGGTTGCTTTGTTCTGATAGTCCTCACAGTCGAGCCCGCAGTGGAGCCAAGAGCCATATGATTATGTCCATTATTGTTGGTACTACATCCAGTACTGTTAATGGATGGGGTGATCTTGACCATGGAAAGGGGAGATACTGTGGCTTAGCTAGTCTGAGACTGTGGATGGGACAGGGATATTTCCATGTGGCACTATCTGCATGTTAGGGGCAGACTTTAGAGGACACAATCTCTTCACAGGTTTCTGATGAACCCTGGGGCACTGGGAATAGGTGGAGGTATGAAAAAAGCAAGAGAATCTAAGCACTGGGAAAGACTTGAGAATGGTCTCAACATAATATGCACTTCCTACACACAAGACCTACCCACAGTAGACGGGAGACTTTCAGCTTTCAGCTTGTGTCCCAACAGCCTTCTCTTATTTATTTATTATTTACTTGCTTATTTACCTATTGGATGGCCATTAAATCCCAGAGATAATGCACAAACCCTTTGGAAACTGTCATGGCTTCAAGCTGAAATGTCCATCATGGGCTCCTGTGTGTAGAAGGGTAGGTGCACAGTCGTGGTGCTGTTTTGGGTGTAGTTGGAAACCTTAGGAGGTGGACTTAGCTGCAGGAAGTTGGTCACAGGGAGTCAGTTCCTAGGATGAATTATCTTGTCTTTTGTCCCTTCTGGTCTCTCTTTACTTCTTGTCCCCCACGAGGTGAAAAAGTTCTTCTGTTATGTGTTCTTGCTGTCATGATATTCTGTGCAGGTGCATGGAGCCAAGACTGAACTCTTGGAAACTGTGAGCCAAAATCAATCCCTCTGCATATTGCCACTCTTGGGTATCTGGTCATGGTGATAATAAAAATAACTAAAACAGAAGCCAGTGGCAGAAGACAAAGGAAGAAGAGGAAGGGAGAGCAGCACAACCCCAGGCGGAGCATATATCAGTCAATGGTTACTCACCATGGATTTCAATCTCAGCTCAAACTATGCTATAAAGGGCTGGAGAGATGGCTCATCATTGGTTAAGATTCTTACTTAGCAAAGCCTGATGGCCCACATTCAATTTCCCAGTACCCATGTAAAACCAGATGCACAAAGTGTTGCATACATCTGCAAGTCTCTGGCATGCTCATTCTCTCTCTCTCTCTCTCTCTCTCTCTCTCTCTCTCTCTCTCTCTCTCTCTCTCCTTGCTCTCTCTCTCTCTCTCATCTTTTTCTCTGAGCTTACAAATAAATATTTTTTAAAAAGAATCTGCAACAACAACCTGAGGGGAAGAAGAATGCAGTCACAGTGTCATAGATACAGTTGTCTAAAAAGAAATGAGACATGCAGACATAAATAAATGGGAACTATGTCAGATCCTCAGGGAAGAAGCAGGCAGGTGAGAAACAAGGAGAGGACCTTAGACACACAGCAGGGCTGGGAGTCAGGACTCCAGCCTATGAGATGTTCTGCTCCCTGGAAAAGGTCCCTGTCTAAATACCAAAAGGTCCCACCCTGGGCTTAGGTAGGTCCTAGTGTGTGAATGCCTCCTACACTCCACAGCAGTCCATTAGAGGGTTAAGTCTACATCAAAATATCAGAGGGCCTCAGCACAGGCACAGCTACCACAGGAGAGGGGAGTGTAACACAGCTTCTTAGAAGGGGAAGGGAGTGAGCCGCCAAAACAATACCTGCTCTCTAAAATGACCCACTATATCTTCAACACAAAGTTAGCAGCTCGAACTCAAAAAGTTAACAGACCAAAGAGACTGAGACTAGGAGCAAGGTAGCCTTCTTTTGTCTGTAGGTAGGTAGTTTGGGACACATGAACAAAAGAACATAGACACCAACCTGCTCTGGTGAGACTAGAAGAAAACTCCAGAGTGAAATTAACTCTGACTCTTTAAGAGGATGATCAGGAACAGCTTCTATGCTCTATTTTCTGATCAGGAGGGAGGGGGTCCTCTGTGCTCTTCCTTCGTTCTCTCTCTCCCTCCTTTCTCTCTCTTTTCCCTTGCATATAAATAAATAAAAGTATTTTAAAGACTGCACTGGGGTTGGGGTCTTCAGGTGTTGCTCAGTGGTACAGTACCTGCCTAGAACGAGCCACACCCTGGGTTTGATCCTAAACACTGACAAGAATAAAACTCTTTCCTTCAGCAAGCCGCCAGTGAGGAGAAGCCTAAGCATGTTTGGTAACAACAAATAAACCTGAGTGTGTAGATGCTGGAGGTGAATGTGGGTGAGGAGTGACCTAGGTCACTGACATGGTCATATCCAAGTGCCTCTTAGACTGAATGCCCCTGACACACCCTGGTGAGATTCATCTTTCTATTGCTTAGAAAGCCATTGTCCTGTTTAGGGTGAAAACTAAGGTCTGAACACATTCATGTATCAAAACAAAAGTAAATTTAAAGTTATAATTTTTAAAATCAGCTAGCATCCAAAATGTTCAATGGCTCCATCTTCAGGATAAAAGTATAAAAGCTCTTTTCTTCTCTCTCTCTCTCTCTCTCTCTCTCTCTCTCTCTCTCTCTCTCTCTCTCTCTCTCTCTCTCTCTTCTTTTTAGTTCTGAACATTTGAGAACTATTTCAAGAATTGCTTGAATTCAAGGTGTAGGTGTGGTCCCCAGTCCCCAAAGCTCCTGTGACAGGAACTCAGTATCAACAGTACCCATGAGGAGAGTCCCCAGTGAATCCAATGTCTCAGGAATCTTGTCTCAGGCACAAGTGTACACAGGTCCAACACTAACTCTCCTGATAGTAGAAACATCAACAAGTAAAGCCATGCTTTCTCTTCTAGGGTTTGGTTAATCAGTTTCTCAAATGCTCTCTCCCAAGCATCTTTCTATCTTACTGGAATGGCAGACTCAGCAGCAAGTCTCCTTTTCTTTTCTGTGTAGAAAGAAAAATGGGACCGACATCGACTTTCCTACATCATTTTATAAGACAGTACAACAAGAAAACAGGAAGCAGATAAGCAAGTGATAATGACTTCAGACTTGAGTGGGAGAAAGCATCCAGGTGGTGACCAAAGAGAGAAAAACAAACTGACTTTGTTTTAGAAGGTAATAAAGAAAAAAAATTTAAAAATACATGACAAAAAAAGATAAAGATTGGCAACTAGTTAAATAAACATACAATCAATTTAAATTAAAAAAAAAGATTGGGAACGGAGGATGTGGTAGTTATTAGAATCCTTGCCTACCATGCACACAGCCCTGGGTTCCATCCACAGCACACATAAAGTTGGCATAGTGGCACACACCTGTAATCCCAGCATTTGGGAGGTGGAAATAAGAGGTTCAAGGTTATCCTTGGCTACAAAGTGAAATTAAGGCCAGCCTGGGTTACATGAGGCCTTCTTGAAAAAAAAATGAAGGTTAGAAATGAAAGAGAGAAAAAAGTAGGAAAAGGATGGGGATACAACCAGTTTTAGCTGAAATGAGAAACAAAGCTTTATGATCTACTTTCCTAATTAAGAAACCCATACTTGACATGATGACCAAATAATCTAAGATGTAGCACTGCTCATTCCTTCATGAAAGACATCATAGGGGCTGGAGAGATGGATCAACAGTTAAAGACCCTTGTTTGCAAAGCCTGCTGGTTAGGGTTCAATTCCCCAGTACCCAGGTAAAGCTAGACACATAAAATGGCCCATGCATCATCTGGGGTTTGATTGCAGCAGCAAGAGACTCTGGTGTGCCTGTATTTCCTTCCTTCCCTCCTTCCTTCCTTCCTTCCTTCCTCTCTCTCTCTCTTTCTCTCTCTTGTTCACTATCTCTCTCTCCTAAATAAACAAAATAAATATTTTACAGACATCATATTATTTTCAATCACTGAAATAAATGGATGGATGCAAAGCATAGGTGTCAAACCTTCACTTAGGATAATTGCCACCATCTATCCAACCCAAATTCCAAAGACACGCGGGAACATATGCACTCAGCACCAGGGACACCACAACAGAGAAAATGGATGTGTTTCTGTTCCCATGGTGACAGCATCCTACATGAAAGTTTGCTGGAAACAACTTTGGGTATAAACACAGCTTCCCTATATAAGAACATGAGTGACCAGACAGACATATAACTCTATGTTCTCTGTTTATTAAGAAAATATAATACATGCAATACGGGTCTTCACTTGTCATCAATGCAAAATCTCAGGTTGGCTGAAAAACAAGGACGTTTTCCTAAGGAATTGAACAAGCAGTAACCATAATAATTACAGTAATTCTCATGACAGATAACATATACATACTCTTCCTGTGGGTACAGGATTTTGGCTTATAAACACATCATTTCATCTCCCTGCAGATTCTCTGAGTAGGCTTGTGGGAATCACTCCTGTTCACAAAGGGAAAATAGAGACCAGAGATTATAATGAAAGAAGTATGCTCTTGGATAGAGTAAACTGGAACTGGGATTAGAACCAGTATTTCTCATTTAAAATTTTAGCCTCTCACCCTGAAACCAGTACTTATCCACTGTAACTACCCCTTTGCCTTACCAGGAAGCTCCTGAAAAATATACTAGTACCTAGGACCCATCTCCTATCCCAGAGGTCTGGATTTCTGGTGATAGAATACAAACATTCATTTTCTGAATTATCCCACATTATTTAGCATGCATTCAGGGATGCAATCTGTGTGCCAATCTGTCCTGCTCTCCTGTATAATGGTTAAAACTTCTAATTTCTCCCTTTGTCCCTTTGCAGCCCCAAGAAAGCCTGGCTATCCAGTGTGTGACCCACACTCTCTTCAGTCTCATGGGAGAGCTATTGAATCAAAATGTGTCCCTCATTCACATCCCAAATGCATTTTAAATTCAAGTTCTGTCCTAAAGTGTGCTCTCTAGAGAGAAAACAGTCTAGATTCTGGAGCTATCGAACAACAAAATCATAGCACAACCAGCACCTTAACTACACCAATTCTTCCCCTCCAAAAAAACACCTCACCTAGGTCCTATACTTAAATGCATTTGGGACCAACTTAGTTAAACAAAGTCGAATTACTTTCTCTCCTCCAGCCTCTAACAGCACCTAGAATGTTAAAATACTAATGCATATTATAAATCTCCAAGAGGAGAAATTTCCCCAATATTTATGGCTGTGGTGTCCTGTAACTCAGAGCTCCTATTAACATCTCTGCAGTCAATGTGTTCCCAGGGACATATTGTGGAAAATATTTATCCAAAAGAGAGCATCTTTTATGTTTTTTTTTTCTTGCTTGGATGGCCACATTGCCTGTCTTTGTATTCTGGCAATTTCTTCATGAGTTGCAGTAATGAAAGTCCTTGTAGAATTATACCAATTCTTTATCAAGCATTCACTATGTGTACCAGGCATGGGCCCACATGCTTACCCATGAGAACTCTTTTCTTCTTCGTAACAGCCAGGTTAGGCAGAAATGGGCTGTACCACTTTGTAGTGGTGGAAACAGAAACAGATCCCATCGGTAACCTGTTCAAGTTCTCACAGCTAGAAAATGGCACTGACAAACGTTGAACTCTGGTCTTCTATCTGTAGAATGTTTTTTCTAAATATTGACCTGTTGAGAAAGGCGGCAAGTGACCTCCTAATCCCTCTCAAGGTCATCCTCACAGCGGCCCATGGAGGTTGTAAGATAGACTTCGCAGAGGGAACCTTTAACCTGAGGAGGCAAAGCCACATAGATCCTACCCTCAGCATCTTAAGGCTCAGGAGATGAAAACCTCATCATTTCTTGAGAGAGGCCTCTGTCCTGTGCTGACACTTTTTCCCTTTGGTGAGCTCAGCGCGTACATGTCTTGCCTTCTGATGTGCATAGCACTGTGGACCAGGAGGTGCTGAGCTATCTTCCCAACAAACAGTGAGAAGCAAAATCTCCGCACATCCAGGGGAGAGAGAGAACTTCTTAACATGACACCAGTCCACAGATGGGCAAATCAAGTCAGAATGTTGATCAATTGTCAAGCAGCCTTAAGACAGGCTCAGGGTGGGAGGGATAGGAGAAGAGAGGGAAACAGAAGAGAAAGGAAGGGAAAGAAGGAAGGGGAAAATGAAGGACAGAAGTTAGGAGGGAAAAGAGAGGAAGGAATAGACCAATCAATCTTGGAAATCCTTTGGAAATAATATGGGTTGTTTTTAGGCAAGTGTTTTTTTTTAATCCACTTTGTTCTTTCTTTCTTTTAAAAATATGTATCTCTTTGAGGAGAAGGAGAGAGACAGACAGAGAGAGAGAGAGAGAAAGAAAGAGAGAGAGAGAATGGGCATGCCAGAGCTTCCTTCCATTACATAAGAAATCCAGATGTTGTGCAGATGGGTTTGATGGGGAATCAAACCCATGCTCATGGCTTTTCCAAAAAGGGCCTTTAACCACTAAGCAATATGTCCACTTTGTACACATGGCTATAATGACCCTCTCAGCTCAAGGCTGCAAAGCCCTGCATTGGCTATGGGCCTTGTTCTCATCTGTTTTGTCCCAAGCATTCTATGGCACTCTGACCCAGAGTAAAGATGACCCAATTACCTTCCTTCTTTGGCTTATCTGCTATTCCAAGAAAACTGTATCTTCCACAGAAATCCCACAAGGCATCAATGTTCTATACAATCCTAAGAGAACATAACATCCATGTATTCTTGTAGACCTTTCCCCTGCACCCCAAATGTCACACAGTACATTTTATGGCAAGATGCTTCTAGAAACACTCCTAATCCAACTCCAGCTTAATGAGCCAGTTAATCAGAGATTTCTCTCCCCCAACCCACACCTGTATTAGTTACTTTCTTATTGCTGTGATCAAATACCTGACAAGAAGTAACTTAAGGAGCAATTTATCCCAGCTTACAGTCTGGGGATACAGTCCATCATGGTGGGGAAGACATGGCAGAGGGAACTTGAGGCAACTGGTCACAGTACACAGTCAGGAAGCAGAGAGCAATGTGAAGGTTGCTGCTCAGCTCTCTCATTTTTTTTATTCAGCCCAGGACCCCAGCCCACCCAATGGTGCTGCCTATAGTTAAGGTGGGTCCTCCACCCCAATTAATGGAATCTGGAAGACCCTTTCCAAACATACCCAAAGATTTGACTCTATCATGATTTTAAACCCTGTCAGAACCAAAGAATAATCATCAAACCACCTGAAGTCAGTTGAGTTCCTCCTACTTGTCTACTATATAGATGAGCCACTGTTCTGAATGGGCCCAATGTTGCAATAAAAGAATTCTCTAATGTTGTGAAGGACTTGAGGTAATGAGGAACTGGAAGCAATTTAAATATTGAAAACAGGGACGGCGTTAAATTTATTATGGTCCAGTGGGCCTGGAACTCTGAATGGACACTCCAGACTGATTCAATGTCCACAATTCATATCCACATATAGGTTAGAAAATATACAGAATAATCCTACGTGCATATTCTGACAGGGTGGGAGAGAGAAAAGGAGATGCTGAAAGCTGGGTACAGTGAATGATAGTACCACTGTGCCAGGATGCTGGCATTGGTGGTATTTCTTAGCTTTGATGTAAAATTAATCATCAAATGCTCATTTCACACCTACTCCACATAAGAACGCATCCAAGGAGCTCAGAGGAGAAGAGAAGACCAGTGTTTCTATGAGACTATATTAATTCCTTTTCTCGGCAGCTGTTTATTACAGATTGATTACAGGTTGAGCATTCTTGTAGGCTCTGGAGAAGCATTGAGGAGAGAGACAGGCATGCCTTGGCCCTCAAGGCTTCTACCAGAATGAGAATCAGAGAGAAAAGGAAATGAGCAGATGGTCGACAAAGCCTTCAAGGCTTCCTCTTCATCTCTTGGACTTCCATCCTTCTGAGCATCACGGTGCCATCACAGAGGGATTGAAGGACCCCCCTACTCAATTCAGACCACAGACCCAGCACTCTGTAAGCCCTTGCATTTGTAAGTAATCACACTCTGAGACTGTCTTCTCTCTCTGCATCATCCCATCCTTCACTAAGCAGATTCCAGAGCCAATGGTCTACAGGTGAATGTCCTGGTCTGCTCCGGTCTATCTAGCCTCCTGTTCTTCCTAAGTTGGACCAGTCTAACTGCCTGGCAGCTTTGGATCAGCTGCAATGATCCCACTCTTCGGTGCTTCACAACCGAAGATCAGAGGCCCCTTGTACTCCATCCACTTTCCACCAGTTGTGATGGGACTAAACGTAGGGATGGACATGACTTATGAGAGTTTGAGAGCCAGAGGCCACCTAGCTGCTTAGGCACTCTCCCAAGGGGTCACCTGCCCCTTATTATAAGCACTCTATGAGGGAGAGCATGGGGAAAGGAGGAAGGGTAGAAGGACCCATGACAACACAGAGCAAAATGTCAAGACTCCAAGAGAAGTCTTGTTCCTGCAGGGAGAGAACAAACTGTTGCTATTAGAGAGAAGAGGACTCCCTTCCCTCCCCACGAGCACAGAATGCAGCTATAAGATCCCAGAGTCCACTCTCATCCACAGGTAACCCCTTCCAGATTCTCAAATACTTGTAGTCATGTGTGGTCTTGAAATATTAAATGGAAATTTACAGAAATGAACTAATCTATGAGTGAGTTTTAAAATAGGTACCACTGTGTGTAGTATGATGGAATCTTATACAGTATGGTCCAAGGTTAAAGTTATCCCCTATGCAGTGTATGCACACCACTGTATACACTGCTCACATGGTCATGATAAGTCCTGTCCACCAGTAACTTAAGAGCCACCCAGTTATCAGATCAACAGTAGCTATTTCACAATACTTTGCTCTAGTACCCCGTATGTTACCTAACAATGCCCTGCAACACAAACGGACTGATGGTGAAAGCTGAATAAAAGGAAAGCCTTCGACTTCAAACATCAGCAGACAGGAACATATATGCTGAGGTGGCTAGGATTTATAGCCAGATGTGGTTAATCTCTTCCAGTGACTGATTTACAAGTTAATCTTTATACAGATATGTTTGGGTAGCAAAAACAAAGTATGTATAGTTTAGAACTATCTGTGGTTTCAGGCATCTACAGGAATATCTGGCATATACCAATCATAGTAGGAGTGAATTACTCTGAGCAAGTTCCAGGATGATTAAAAATGATTATTTTGTATTACGTGACAGGTCCTCTGATGAGAAATTTTTGTTAATATCTGTAATGGCCAAAGCCCACTTTTCAAGTTGCGCACGGTGGTTTGAGTCTGTAATCTCAGCAGTCAAGAAACTGAGGCAAGAAGACGGCCATGAGTTCACATCCAACCTGCTGGAGTACATAATAAGACCCTGTCACAAAGGAAGAAAGAATAAAGCAGGGACTTGGGATATGACTCAGAGGATAAAGCATTTGCTGTGAAAGCCTCACGACCTGGGTGCTTATCTCCAGCACCCACATAAAAGCCAGGACTGGCAGTGTGTGCCTGTAACCTATGCACTGAGGAGGAAGAGCAAGGCCTGAATCAGTGAGCTCCAGTGAGGTGGAAAACTGTAGAAGAAGGCACATGACACCAACGTCTGATGTCAGCCTGCACATGCATGCCCACACATATATAAGCATGTTTACACACGAACAACAAACACACAAACAAAACCCAATGCAAACAAACCAACCACCTCCAGACTGCACGGCCATACATTCATGACAGCTCATGAGACTGGGGTTTAAGTTTAGCAGGGGACACATAGCCAGTTTGTGTGAAAGCCAGTGTAAATTCAAGCCTATCAGACCCCAAGTATAAGACAGGACCTCAACCTCTGAGTCAGGAGTAGGTGAATGAGCAGAAGTCGCAAACAATTGATAAGGGAAATCCTTGAGGGGAAAAAAAACTGCCCCCAATCCCCTCTATGGTGGCGGAAACCCTCTGAATCATGCAATGACTTCTTTCCATCTTGTGTGAGCAGATTACACTAATAGATTATGAGCATTATCCTTAAGCAATGTATATCAGGGCTGATGGGAGCCTGTTCTTGAAAGATAAGCTGCATATCAGCATTGAGGGAAAATGAATTAAAATGCAAATCTGAGTGCGCCCCCATTGTGAGGCTATCTTAAATAGATATGTCTCCCTGAATATATCACAGACTAAACTGTCACTTTGCATCCCAAATAGACCAAACCAAGCCCTCATGGCATTTCAGGAAGGGTCGAGTTTATAATTGGATTTTGCCATGGGTGGGGTTTGTAAGTGACCTTCACCTTGATTTATCCTCTTTGCCACTTGGGGACAAAATTAATTAGACCCACAGCTTCCATTTTCTTGTCCTGTTCTGAAGAAAGGGCTTAATTGAGCACCCAATGCCTTCTCTATAAAGATGGGGTATCCCTAACCATTTTTGCCAGACCCTAAGGGAACAATATGGCCCCTGGGGCCCAAGGGCCATGTCGTTCTGCTGAGGCTGCTGGATAGTACTTTGGGACAGATTGCTGCTAAGGCCTCCATGCAGAGCTAAAGGACAAGAGGGAAGTTTTCAGCAAGCCTCATCTTTGGGCACGTTATCTGGAAATGCCTATCTCATTATGATCAAAAGAGTCATATGTACCTCAGTTAGACAAGATGGTGTCCAAAACTTTTGTCAGCTCCCAAATAAAGACAGCTCTTGCATGCAAACATGGAGCATAAAAGAGCAGAAGAGAAAATTCCAGAAGGCTGAAAGCATAGAGGAGCTAGCAAGGACAACAGCAGCTGCCACCATCATACTTTGAAGCAGGATTTGGAAAGCAGAAGGGTGTTATGGGCTGGAGGTGGGAGGAATGCTGAGTCACCTGGTAAAAGCAGTCTGTGAGGAAGAGTGGCCTGAGCTGTACTTTAAAGAGGAGTAAAATTTGGAAAAGATAAGAAAGACCAACATCAACCTGAAGCAAATATTCAGAGCCAATAAGAGCATGTCCTAGTAACAGGTGTTTGTCTTCGGGTGTCCAACACCCTCTTTATCCTGTTAAAAACAGAATCTCACCAGCCTTTATCAGGTCTCTCCCCATCCTATGGCTAAACACAGGGCTGAGCTAATGACTGCTGCCCACACTCACCTAGAGGGGAAAGTGTTCTGAGAGTTCACCTGTGAGGACATACCTTCCCCATTTATAGACCAAGATCATGCCAAGAGCAGGGGTGTTATGGTTTGGATCTGAAACAGCTTCCAAAAAGCTCCAGTTTTGAATGCTTGGTTCTCACTAGGTGGCGTTATGGAGAAGGGATTAGATTGGGAGGGTGTTGACTTCATTAATGGATTGACTCATTGATGAGGTCATAGCCTAGTGGGCTGTTAGCAGGTGGGACCAGGTTGGAGGAAAGAGATCACCGGCTTCCTGACTCTAAAGGAAACATATTGTCCTCCTACCTCCACCCTCACCCTGGTTCCTGGCTGCCATGAGGTGAGACATTTTCCCCCACCATATCTGTCTGTATGACACAAGTCTTTAAGCAATAGAGTCGCCCAACCAGAGACTAGAAACCTTCGAAACCATGAGCCAAAATAAACTTTTCTCCCTTACCATGGCTTTCTCAGGGGATTTTGACACAGCAATGGAAAGCTGACTGACACAAGGGAGTCTTTGCCTAGGAGAGATGTATGTAGATGGAGGTTTGGAGTTTCAGTGTCACCTTGTCACCTCACAAAGACAACTTACCTGAGACTAAAATCAACATAGAAAAGGGAATCAATCGCAGATGAGCCCTGGGATCAGGGAAAGTAAGAGACCAGCTGGGTAGATAGTCTAGTCTATAAAATACTTACCTCACAAGCATGATGAGGACCTGAGTTCAATCCTCAGAACCCACCTAAAATGCCAGAAGTAAGGGTTCACATTTGTAATCCCAGCATTAGGGAGACAGAGGCACGAGGATCCCAGGGGCTCACTGGCTAGCTAATCCAGCCTATTTGATGGGCTCCAAGCCAATGACAGATTCTGCCTCAAAGGAGTTGGGCAGTGCCCCTGAGCTCATACCTGAGATTGTCCTCACAAACACAATTAAAACAAGACAAAGCAAAAGTGGAAGAAGTCCACATGGCACTCAGCACCTGAATCCAGCCATCATAGGCTAGAAGAGCCTACAGGACTCTCAGAAAGGGGAGTGTAGGGCTGGTGTCATGTGTGTGAGGTGGGCCCTAGGGCTGGGCTCCAGGAAGTGTTTAGAGTTAATAAATTCAGCAGAAGGGAAGGGTGGGAGATGGGGACAGCTCTGCAGAAGGGTGGTGTCATAGCTCAAGGTCACATCAAGGTCAGCTGATTCCCTACACTGAGCTGTGGGCTGTTTTCTGCATTGAGAACTGGAGATGGCGGATGGGGACACTGGACAGGGAAAACGCTGGAAAAACTTCAACCACAACAGCAGTAATAGTGATGACCATTGGGAACAGGAAGATGACAGGCAACACCCTATGAGTGGCCATACTCTGCAGAAACAATCTACACTCCCTCCGACCTCACAGAAGAAATGTTAAATGCTAAACCCTTCTCCCACCAAATCACTGGTAGCAACACCATGGCAACCCTAGGACCTGAGTTTGACATCATTACTTTCTTCAGAGGAGGCACTGGTCCATTTCCCCGCTGCTCTTCTCCTTTGCCTACACCTAAAGCTTTCATGTACCTTCCCCAGTCTAGTGATCAGATAGCTTCGAATTCTTGTCACTAACCCATAGTGACCACTGAGTTCTGTGGAGGAGGGAAGCATCTGGCTGAAGCCATAAAATACCCCATTCCCCTCCGCAGGATATTCACTTCTGCATCAGCAAAGGTGTTTTCAGAGAAGACTGCAAGCACTTTCGTGGTGGAAGAAATGTCCACTAGAGGGCAGACTTGTTATCTCTATCTGCTTTGCAGGGTTGGATCCCAGAACTAAAGAGTGAGGATACTTCTGAGGATATCTCTTTCCTGAGTGTGGTTTCCTTTTTGGGTTTTAATGTCTTTCCTAATGAGCCATACCACAGGCGCAATAGAACTGCATGATCTTTTCTTTGCAGTGTTTTTTGGCAACTGCAAAGGTACTTTGGGAAATGAATATATCAACCCAAAGTCAGAAAATGTAAAAACAGTAACAGGAATGAGCAGTGGCTCTGTGTCAGGCCTTTCCATTCACCACTCAACATGCAATACCTGACTTGTGCTCAGAAAAAGAAATTTCATTGAGCCAGGTGCATTGGCACACACCTGTAATCCCAGCACTCGGGATGCTGAGTAGGAGGATTGCTATAAGGTCAAGACCAGTCTGGAATATACAGTGAGACCCCTCACCCATAAAAAAGGAATAATCAATAATCTTATGATGGCAGATAGATACTAATGTTATTATTGGCCCCTTTCTTGAATGTTCCCAGTTCACCTGTTCAGGACAGGAGTTTGGCTATAAGTCAACACAACCCAGGTCCTTAAATGTTGCACTTAAGTTCTCCTTGCTAACAGAAAGAACCCAACCAAAAGCAGCTTGTGGAGGAAAGGGTTTATTTTGGCATGGGGGGAAACTCCATGGTGGCAGGGAAAACAATGGCATGAGCAGAGGCTGGACATCACCTCCTGGCCAACATCAAGTAGACAACAGCAATAGGAGAGTGTGCCAAACCCTGGCAAAGGGAAGCTGACTGTAACCCCCATAAGCCCACCTCCAATTATACCCCTCTCTCAAGGTACAATGTTGCCATCAGCTGGGGATCAAGCATGCTGAATCGCCTGAATCAAACCACCACATTCAGTGATAGAAAAAATATGCATAAAATATCTGAAATATTTTTGAATAATATGAATATCCATATGAAAAGGCTTAGAATTTAGAGCTGTTTAGAAATGATACTTTTTCCTCAAACTTTACTTAAGATCCTTGAATAAATGTACAACTTCATAAAACACCATGATTCTGACACAGCATAGAAGCAAACATTTCAAACACATTAATGGTCATCTTGTGAGATGCCAGCAAGTTCACACGCAATGACAACATTTTAATATGAATTCTGCAAAACATAAGAAGGACTTTGTGGAAAATGTAGAAATTTTAGAGATGCAGCGCTCTTCGGAATAGAAACAGTATGTGAAGGACACTCCCACTAGCTGGAGATCATTCTTAGAATTCTAACTTCATTTGTTACCTAGCTTGTGGGATGAGCAAATAATCTAGTCATCTGCATCAAAAATAATTTGCAGGGCTGGAGAGATGGCTTGGTGGTTAAGGTGCTTGCCTGCAAACATTAAGGACCTGAGTTTGATTCCCCAGTACCCACATAAAAACAGATGTACAAAATAGCCTATGCATTTGGAGTTCATTTGCAGTATCTGGAGGCCCTGGCACACCCATTCTCTCTGTCTGTCTCTCTTCTCTCTGTTCCTACACTTGCAAATACAATTTTTTAAAAGTCTAAAAAATAATGTGCAAAGCCAGGTGAGGTGGCTTATGTCCTTAATCCCAGAATTCAGGAGACTGAATTAGAAGGATCACAGTGAGTTTGAGGCCAGCATGGGCTACATAGTGAGTCCTAGGTCACATTGCAGACTGGGCTATAATGAGACTCTGCTCTCTCTCTCTCTCTCTCTCTCTCTCTCTCTCTCTCTCTCTCTCTCTCTCTCTCTCTCATTTAGATATATAAGTATCTGCCTAGCTTTGAATGCACAGACATAATTTCACAATCAACTATTTATTTCTCTGGAGTTTATAGTCTTTTGATACCTATGAGTATCACAATGTCTTTAGTCACAGAATTTAAAATCTAATAAGAAGGTCACATCTGACAGGAACTTCAGTGCATAACTCTCATGATTGTTTCCCTTGTGTTTAATTAAGGTTTTGGCAAAAATATCCCTATAGACACAGCTCATCTGATCAATGCTATAGATTTAGGTTAAAAGGAGATCTAACTGCCATTTCTTGAAAGTTTATTTTTAAATATGTTCCAAGTGAGGCGGGGTGTGGTGGCGCACACCTTTAATCCCAGCACTCGGGAAGTAGAGGTAGGATGATCACCATGAGTTTTCAAGGCCTCCCTGAGACTCCATAGTGAATTCCAGGTCAGCCTGGGCTAGAGCGAGACCCTACCTCGAAAAACCAAAAAAAAAATATATATATATATATATATATATATATATATGTACCAAGTGAAACAATTTGGAAAGACAAAATAATAACCAAATCAAATCATCCCCATGGGAACTTCTTAGGGTCGATGCCGAAAGATGTCTAAAACTGCACGTGCAGGGGAATGAGTGTGTGATGGCATCTTGAAGCTAAGAGAGTTTTCAAGCTGAGAGAGCATCTAATATAGGTGATTAAAACCTTATTGTCTAACAATTACCATGAAAAATCAACTAAAAAGGGGAGAAACTGTGGTGGCTTGTCTGCTTTGTCAAGCCCTTGAAATATTTTGGCTGCTAAAATATTTAGGATAACCAAGTCTACAACCACATTGAACTTGCCCATTGTTTATGCTAAAACAGAATTCCCTTGTATGTAAGGAAATGCTGAAATTAATTGTCCCAGGCTGATTGGTAAAAGTGCTTTTTCTGCAAGCCTGTCGATGGAATTTGTCTCCCCAGCACCCACATGCAGAGATGATGCAGGGATCTGTCTGAAATCTCAACATACCTGTGACCATGGAAAGCAGAGTTAGGAGAATCCTAAAGCTCACAGGCCAGCTAGTCTGACCCTCCCAGCAGAAACAACCAGAGACACCTTGTCTCAAGGAAGTTGGAGGAAGGGCACCTAGAGCCTGTCCTATAACTTCTATGTGTGCACCATATCATGTATGTGTTGTCCCCACACATGCATAAAAAAGAGAAATGTTTAACAAGTTACCAACATAGGGACTCACAAAGGGAAAACATCAGTTGCTAACAAAAACACAGAGCATGGCAATTCTGATCTTGGAACAAGATAAATCAGAAGCTTTGCTTCTCCAAACATGAGCCAAGCACATACGTGGAGGCTCGTGGCTTTTCCCAGCATCGCAGAAGCATTCAGCTCCCTTTCTTCCAAAGACGTGTTAGTGGCTGGAGAGATGTCTTGGTGGGTAAAATGACCACCATGAAACAAGGACCTGAGTTCAGATCCCCAACTCCTAGATAAACTCTGAGTGTGATGACATGCACCTCTAACCCGGTGCTTGGAAGGCAGAGAAAGGGGAATCCTGGGACACAAACCTGCTAGTCTAGCCAAATAGACGAGGGGTTACAGATTCATTGAGGGACCCTAGTTCAAAGAGGACGCTAAAGAGCAACTGGAGAAGACTCCTATAGGAATGATCCCTGAGACCAAGACTTCATGGGATTCTGGATTCAACATTGAGAAGATCGGGAACAGGCCTGGGGAGGTGGCTCAGTGTGGAAAGCACCTGTTGACCAAGTATGAGGACCTGAGTTCAGATCCCTAGAACCCATGTGTGGTAGTTTGAATAATGTCCCCCAAAAGAATTAAGGATTTATTAAAATTATTAATTGTCTCCAGGCTTCTGGCTAGAGGAAGTACCACTTTGGCCTAGCCTCCTGGGGACTGACCCTTTCTAATTTGGATGCAAAATACTAAGGATAGATATGCAAAAGGAGAGCCTGAACCCTGGTCTGTAGATCTGCATTTTGTGAATCACAGTGTGTTACAGTGTGCTTGCTTGGTGCTGGTGCTGGGCTTCTGTCTCTGTCTCTGCTTGGATCTGTGAAAAGGGGCCAGCCTTTTTCCTTAACTTCCCCTAGATCTGTTCAATAAATTTTCCTCCCCAAATCGTGCATGGAGATTCATCCCAGTGGCATGTGGCTGACAACGACACCATGTAAAACACTGGGAGTGGTGGTGCCTGCCCAAAATCCCAGTGCTGGGAAGGCAAAGACAGGAGGATCTGGAAAGCTGGCTGGCTAGTTAGGCTAGCAAAATTGGTGAACTCTGGAAGGTGGAGAAGAGATAGAGAAAGACAACCAACACTGATTTCAGACTTCCTCCATATGTGCACACCTTGCCCATGTCACATAAAATGCACACACACACACACACACACACACACACACACACACAATATATATATATATATATATATATATATATATATATATATATATATATATATATATATGCACAACACAGAGAGATCAAGGCCAGTTATCCCTGAGCCCTGAGATGGCAGGGATCAGAAACTGAAAAGACCCAAGATGGGGTCTGAGGTTTGTTTCAAAGCAAGGGCTGCAATGACAGGAGACCAAGGTAACAGAACCATGTCATGGAGAACCTCGTGGATGATGAGGACTTTGGGATTCTGTTCTCACAGTGTTATAAAACAATTGCTATGAGATGTGAGGTTATGCCTGCATTTAAATCATCACTCTGGCTTGATGTGGGAGGAATACACAAGCAAGACCTGCATGACCGTCTATAAACTCCACTCCAAAGACAACAGTGTTTGTTCTGGAGTGATTGGCCTGGAGGAACTCAGAGGTGGGCCAAGGAGAGCTTAGAACTTGCCAAGGACTAGATGTAGTAGAAGACGGCTGACCATGAATAGAGGCTGACTCCATACCTTTGGTCAGAACTATGACCAAAGCATCTTTGGCAGGGCCAAGACCAATCACAAGGGTGTTCTGCTCACCTGCGGTGGGGAGAAGCTTAAGCCGGTCACAGATGCTGTGACCACAGAGGCTAAGCTCCTTCAGAATGGTGCAAGAAAAGAGCTTGCAAACCCAAAGTGGTGTGAATTCAGTACTTGACATCCTCTTCTCTGCTCTGAGGAGCCTGTTTACTCTCTATGGCCGCATCCCTCAGGCATCTGTTTGTCTTAGTTGTTTGTATAGGTAACTAGTAGACCCAAATCAATCCTGGCCAAATTCATAAGGAAGGATAGGATGGAGCCTTAATAAGAGAGCTCCCGAGACCTGGCAGAAACACGGGGTAAGAGTACATTCATTATATGTACTTTTTAATGCTAACAGGCATTTTGTCATCTGTATGGGGTCTGGGAAAGCCAAGGGACAGAAGGAAAAGAGGGAAGGTATCCTTACATTTATTTGACTGGTGCCTCCCAATACATGGCAGACACTGTACTGAGCAAAGAGATGGAATGGTCCATCCTTCTTAGCTTTAAGACCTCTGTTAGAGAGAAATGACCTTCCAAGGATCCCCACAGCCAAAGTTAAATCACAAAGATAATGTGATAGTTTGGATTTGAAATAGTATGAATGGTCAAGTGCTGAAAACTTGGTCATTGGCTGCTGCCAATGAGAGGTGATGGGAACTATGGGAAGCCTAGTTGTGGGAGTAAGTCACTGAAGGTAGGCTCTGCCCTGGAAAGGTACACTGAGAACCTGACCCTTTCCTCTCCCTGATGGTTCCCAGGTACAGTGAGGTGAGCAGTTTTTGCTACCCCTCATAACATTCTTCCTCAACAAAGACCTAAAGGAACAGTACCAAGCACCTGTGGGCTATATACCATGAGCCACAAGAAATCTCTTCACTGTTTAAGATGCTTACCTCAGGTATTTTGTCACAGCAATGCAAGTCTAACTAAACTAATACAAAAATTATTAAGAAACAGGACTTGTGGGCCTGGGGAGACTGCTCATTGGTAAAGTGTTTGCCTTTTTAGAATGATCTGAGTTTGATCCCCAAGTTCCATATTTAAGCAGCTCTTATTGTAATTCTAGCTCTGGGAAGGTGGAGACAGGAGGATCACTGGGGCTTGATGGCCAGCCAGCCTAGCTTACTTGGTGAGCTCCAGGCCAGTGAGAGACCCTGTCTCTAAAAGGGTGGATGGTACCTGAGGACAATACCCATGTGGCTCTCTTCCACATGTATGCGCACACATGTGTGCATACTGACATAAAATTGAATATGCACACACATTTTCAGTTCTGGGGCATATTCCTCTCATCCCATACTGATATAATCATAGAGAAATGAGTATTTAAATACAAAACTGGACTATTTAACTTCTTTTTTTAAAAAAATGTAGTGTGTGTGTGTGTGTGTGTGTGTGTGTGTGTGTGTGCGCGCGCGTGCGCGCGCGCGCGTGCGTGCCTAGAGGTGGGAGAACTACCCCAGGTGTCTGGGCAATCCTTCCACCTTCTTTGATCAGGTTCTCTTGTCTCTGCCAAGGTCTGCCAGTGCAGCTGGCCCATGAGCCTCTGATTCTTCTGGACCTTCGTGGTAGATGTTTGGGAATCCCATCACAGATGCATGCGCTACTTTGCATAAGGCTTTATGGGGGTGGCTGAGGAAATGAGGTCATCAGCCTTGACAAGCAAGTGCTTTTACCTGCTGAGCCATCTCCCCAGTCCCATGACTATTTACATCCTTAATGCTCACAGCAAAAGGTCTGCAACTGCACCAGACAGAGGCTCATCTGTTCTTTACTCATAGACACTGAGACACTGCTCAACGAATATTTGCTTAATGAAATGAACAAATGGACAGACAATGAGCAACACCCACCTATTAGCTCTACATGATAGCTTTAAGGACAAGGAGTTTTACTGAAAGACAATCGTGTACAAGGCTTCCAGTAAAATTCAAATTGCGGTTTTATCTAAAATCAAATGAGTGTTGTTAGGACTGAGC
The DNA here is from genome assembly GCA_004024765.1 of Zapus hudsonius. Classification (NCBI taxonomy): domain Eukaryota; kingdom Metazoa; phylum Chordata; class Mammalia; order Rodentia; family Dipodidae; genus Zapus; species Zapus hudsonius. Next base: position 22,814 of record PVHP010001470.1, on the reverse strand, counting down.
ATCTAACAAGCCTCACAGCATGTTGAGCCTGGCATGAGGCAAATGACCCCTGCTGCTAGTGACTAGCTAGAGGAACCTCACTGGACCTGTGAACCAGAATGAAACAGCCTTCTTCCCAGCCCACTGATGCTGTGGCATCATCGCCTGACCACCCACTGCCAGGATGGAGAGATGACTCAGGGGTTAAAGCACTTGCCTGCAAAGCCTAAGGACCCAGATTCGATTTCCCAGAACACACGTAAAACCAGATGCACAAAGCAGTACACACATCCAGAGTTTGTTTGCAGAGGCTAGAGGTCCCGGTCCACCCATTCTCTTTCTCTCTCCCTCTGTCTGTTGTAAATAAATAAATAACTGATTCACACAGGCCCAGGGGCCTACCATACAGTTGTGAGCACTGACTGTACTGTATCATGCTAGCATTCTGTCTAGTGCATAGTGATTTAGGTAGAGGGAATGGCTGCTGGGAGCTGGGAATCCATCCTTCCATGACTTGAAGCATGTTGGATTCACTTCAGGGAATTCTTCCTTCTCCTCATCTGGTTAGATATCACTGATAGTATCAGCATATCCATCTTCCAAGGCGGTGGTCTACCCAACCAGTGCACCCCAACTTTAAGTCCATCTAAGTTGATGTAGGGACTGATAACGAACTGAAGTTCACCCAGTGGGATCTAAATTTGGTACTTGAATGTGAACCATGGGGAAAGGTAGCTTTCATTTCACCGAGTTTCACCTAGGTGGAAGGATGTAAGTCTTAAATCACTGATATTCACCACAGGTGAAACCACCGGGTAATTAACAGAGCACAAAGGGAAGTCAGCATTTATGTAAGCCCATAAATTAATCAGAGCAGTGAATTGAAGTAAATAATATGTAATGATATGCAAGTTGTAGATGATGGGAAATTTACATATGTAAATCAAATCTGTAAATTAATTAAATCTTGTTAAGAGTTTAAAGGAAAAAAAAAATGTCTCCCAAAGGCCATCTGCTAAAGACTGGGTCCCCAGTGTGCAACACTAATGAGAGGTGGTACAACCTGTAGGAAGTGGGGATTCATGGAAGAACGTGAGGTCCCCTGGGGATGTGCCCCTGAAGAGAACATTGCAGAGGAGTTTGGACCCTTTTCTTGCTGCTTTCATTTCCTTTGGACTCTCTCTCCCCATCTCCCCTCCCTTTCGTGTCTCTCTTCCTCCCTCCTCCTCTCTCTCCTTCCTTCCTTCCTTCTTTCTTTCTTTCTTTCTTTCTTCCTCCCTTCCTTCCTTCCTTCCTCCCTGCCAATCAAAAGGCAAGCATCGTGATGCTCTGTCTCACCACAGGTGTAAAGCAACAGTTCCAAGTTACCATGGATGGAATCTTGAAAAATCATAAGTCAAAATAAACCTCTCCTCCTTTACCTTAACTTCCCTCAGATAGTTTGTCACAGCACTGGGAAACTGACTGACACACACTTTTCTGGAGTTAATCAGCTGCAGCAGGGTGGCTGGCATTTCTCCACAAAGAAAAGCCATGCAGAGTTATATCCATCCAGAGCCCAGACCAAGAGAGATTCCCAGAATCAACAAGCTAAAATATACAATAGGCAACTGAATTGGAATTTCAGAAGAAATACAAAAATATGTGTGTAGTTATACCTGGATGGAATATTTCAGCCATACTAACACCAACTAAAATTATTATTCACCTCGATGAATTGACTAAATTTAACTAAGTTTTCTGTATCTAATCTGACAACCCTCTGGTCAGAGAAATAGCAGAGCTAATTTCTGGGACTAGGTTAGCAGCTCCTTACTATAGATCCTGAAACTGGTATTATCTATCCCATTCCTTATAAGCTTTAAGTCTTCTCTTCTTTTTCATACTTGGAAAAGTAAATACGGAGCTGGGGAGGTAGCTCAGGAGGCAAAGCATGAAGACCTGAGTCCAATCCCTATAACCCATGAAAAATGCTAGGTGTTGTGGCAGGCATCTGTATGCCCAGCACAGAGGAGGCAGAGACAGGAGGATCCCTGAGGCTCACTGGCCAGTTTGTTTAGCCTAACTGGTGAGCTCAAGTGGAAGATCTTGTCTCAAGGAAGCAAGTGCTTTTCCCACTTCACACACACACACACACACACACACACACACACACACACACGTGTGTATACACATGTACATCACATACTCATACACATGCAAAAAAGGGAGCACAAATAAATGAAGTCATTATTAAATACCACTAACTCATTGATATAAGAGCCCCAATGGGTTTAAATAAAGACTTTTATTATCTCACACACAGGGTGATGTAAGGTATCCCAGGATAGGTAGGACATTGGTTGTTGCCAGCTACAAGGGACGTCCCCTGCTTCCTCTACCACTTCCTCCTACCACTGCCTTAAGAATTTAATGCCTTGTCATACATCTGTTTTAAAAGGCAGAAGATAGCCATTTTTTTTATATCTGCTCTAAGATCACATAATCTCATGAAGCTCCCCAATGGTATCCTCCAACACATGCCAACCTTTGAAAGATCACTAGCAAAGATGTATCTTATAATTGGCCAAAATGTTTTTTATACTAGCAAAAGCTCCTGAATTCCAGGTCTTTACCAGAATGTTTTATTAAGGAAGTGCATGTTGTAGCGTAAGGAGAGAGAAGGTGAGCTAGGGTATTTGAACTCCTGTATTCACTCCTGTGTCCTCAGAGGCAACCAAAACTCCTATTAGACAAAAACATAAAGGAACATTGTTATTTAAAAAAAAACTATTCTAGGGCTAGAGAGTTGGCTCAGCGGTTAAGGCACTTGCCTCCAGTGACTAAGACTCTGGGTTCAATTCCCCAGGACCCACATATGCCAGACCCACAAGGTGGTGGCCCTGGTGCTCTCTCCCTCTCTCTCTCTCTCTCTCTCTCTCTCTCTCTCTCTATATATATATATATATATATATATATATATATATATATATATATATATATATCTGTATTTCTCTGCTTGAAAATGAATAAATAAAATATTCTTAAAAAAACTATTCTAGGAAAATGCACGAGGCAATAAAATTGGTGAGAATTTTAGCCAGAGGCCAAGCTGGACTTGAACCCTCCTCTGGTTCTAGGACCACAGACAAGTCTTCTCCTGTTGCTCTGCCCATTTCCCCCTTTGTAAAATGACTTGTGTCTAGAGAGGAAGATGAGGGGACCCCAGGCAAGCTCAGCAGTTATCAGAATTCCTGACATATGGTGGGTTTCCTGTGTCAGCTGTTAATATCATCTTGAAATGCTCAGCAAGAGAAGTCATCAAAAATGCCTCCTCAAGTGAAAAATCAGAGGAGTTCTTTGAAATGTTAAAAACTGGTGATTTCCAAAGAGAAGCTGGTGTTGCCAATGCTCCATGGAGGCTTCTACTCCAAGACACCTGCCACCTTCCCTCTGAGCAGGAGTCTGGTCAGGGAACATGGTGTCACAGGTCAGTCAGTCAAGAACGCCACCCCTCATGCTTTGCTCAGAGACGCTGATGTCATTTCTCACTGGCTCTGAAGCAGCTGGCAGGTGGCAATGTCTTCCAGTCACTCCCAATAGGGGACTTTTCTTAACCAGTAATTGTAGAGGTTAAGAGCTCCTTCTTCGGTGGGCAAGCCCTCGAAGCGGTTTACACGAAGGGGTACAATCTACCATCTGGATCATAAAACTCAGGCTGTGCATTCCCAGAACCACACAGATGCACAAGCTAGCTCTCTTCTCATGCCACAGCTAAATAAATCTGTGGTCTGCCCCGCCATGATCATTTCCCCCAACAGCCCACAACTCTAAGATATCAAGTCCTGAATTGTATCATTATCTCTTATTATAAAATCTCACCATTCCATGTCTAAGTCTCTTCTTGCTCATATCTGGAAGCCCCTAGAGGGACACCGAATGTCCAAACCAACCACTGGGCAGGACATCCTTCCCCCTCAGACTTCCTCCTTTCAAACAAATAGACTACCACGTTACAACAGATAGGGTCCTTGGGTGTACAGCAGGAGAGAGATGTTTACCTCCCAGACTCTCCAAATTCCTCACAGAGCAATTAGCTAATATTGTCTTTACTGGACCCTGAGACACATTCCCTCCTTGACATTTACACCCATCCCCTCGCCTCCCTCCTTCTGAATCCAACATCCATAGCAGATTCCTGCCCTTGGCAATAAACAGCCAGCCATGGAATCTAATAATTAGCAGATGGGAGCTGGAGAGATGGCTCAGTGGGTAAAATGCTTGCCACACAAACATGAGGACCTGAGTTCAGTTCCCAGGACCGACCCACGTAAAATCCTGGTTCTGGGGTACATGCCTATAACGCCAGTGCTGGGAAGCCAGAGGCAAAAGGATCCCTGGGGCTTACTGACTTGCTACAGTAGCTAATCAGTGACATCTAGGCTCAATAAAAGACATCATCTTAAAAAATAAGGTGGAGAATGATTGAAACACACATGCATACACACGCATACCACACACAGAAACAAACACAGGCATCTCTTGTCCATCATTCAGGATTCTTGCTTCCCTTTTTCCTGGTTTCCATCAAAGGCCTCCCAGAAAAAAAAATGAAAATGTTGCCTAGATTATAACAGATCCAGTGTCCGATGTGTTCAAACACAATAGATACAGTATTTGCCCTGAAGTGAGCTGCCCAATTTTCCTCTTGCTGATGTAGTATGTAATTCCTTGGACTATAATTAGCATCTCAGCCAGGCTGTCAGTTATCAATGATCTTGGCAACATCATCTTCTCAGTGCTGTTGGGATGCATCATCAGCCCCATTTCACAGATGAGCAAGTCGAGGCTAGGAGCTAAGGGATTTTCACAGTGTCCCAGGAGCATCTGACTTCACAGTCCACACTGTGCATCACCAGGATATGTCTGAGGGTTGTCCTGACCTTAGACATCCCCCTTTTTTAAAAAAATATTTTATTTATTCATTTCCAGGCAGAGAGATACAGAGAGAGAGAAACAGAGACAGAGAGAGAGAGAGAATGCACACCAGTGCCACCACTTTGTGGGTCTGGCTTATGGGGGTCCTGGGGAATTGAACCCAGGGCCTTAGGCACTGGAGACAAGTGCCTTAACCACTTAGCCATCTCTCCAGCCCACATCTCCCTTTTTTTTGAACCCATAGCTTCTCTTCAAAGCTGATATGAGTATACCCATCTTTAAAAAATGTTCAACACCCCTTCCTCCCACACACAAGCCAGATAGCCATCCCGGCCCAGGATGCACTCCACAAAGAGGGAGGCACTCAATGAGTTCCTGAAACCAGCTCTTACTTTTTGTTCCTGTGTGTGTGTGTGTGTGTGTGTGTGTGTGTGTGTGTGTGTGTAGCATGTATATGTGTATGTAAGGGTGCACATGCATACTTGTGTGAATGTCTATGTGTGGAGGCCACCAGAGATCTACCTCAGGTATTTTCCTTGATCATTTCCCACTTTATGTTTTGAGACAAGGTCTCTCATTGGCCAGGAGTTCACCAACTAGGCTAGATTAGCAAATCAACAAATCCCATCTTCCTGTCTCCACCTTCCCGGCACCTGGTGGCATGAGCCACCATGTTCAGTTTTTACATGGGTGCTGAGGACCCAAACTCAGGTCCTCATGCCAGTGAAGCAGGCACTTCACCCAGTGAGCCACCTCCCCAGCCCTTCGTTATTTTATCTCCCTGTGTCCTAACCTCTCAAGGCCTCTGATGTCCATTTCTTAAGTGTTCCTGGACAAATGCTAGACAAGGGTCCCTTCCACCCATGGCTTACTTCCATGACTTATAAGTCCATGGACCATATGAGCACTGAGATCTGAGATCACACATAGTTTGAAGGTAGGGAACTCAGATCTAGCATCCATCACCCAGTAATTTCCAATCAGGGCCTTGTAGCAACATTTCTAGGGCAATTATATTCATGGCCGGCCACAGGGAATCATTTCTTCTCCTAACTTATCTGGACTACAGATGCCAGCATAAACACTCCAGTGGGGCCTCTAAATTCTCACCCAAACGTGAGTCCATCTAACTTTCATCTCGTGCCAGGAGCTGCTTTCTGAGGGATGGCAGCCTTCCTGCTTCTACCTGGATGTAAGCAGGCCTCTGGGAGTTAGCTGGAACAGCCTCTTACGACTTGGCTATGCACATCTGGATGAAGGAAACAGCAGCTAGAGGTATGGAGAGAGCATGCACGCGGGACCGAGCAAGCAAGTAAGAGCATGAATGTGCAGAAGGGAAGATGAGGCTGGGGGAGATGGAAACAAATCACAGGCAGCTACGCTGTCCTTACCACCTTGCTATTCTAATTATCAAAGCCCCTATTAATTATGTTTTGCCATTGAATCAGCTCAAACAGTATTACAGGAGCACAGCGTTTACATTTTAATATGGCACATGATATTAGTAGTACATTCCATCAGCTCTGACAGTAATTTCAATCTTGAGAGCATTCCCCACCCCCCTGGCCAATAAGGGCAAAGCATGGTGGATATGACAAATTTAAATAAAATTGGAGGAGTGTGGAAATGATGTAGAGACCCAAAGAATGGCCCATCATATTGCATTCATTAACACCCAGCTATTCAGTTGTCTAAAATGAAACCCTGTTTTTTCCCCCTCTCTCTCTCTCTCTTGAGCAAGCAACTTTTTGGAACCATCTTCATAATGCTCCTCAAGGGGTTTGAGATGCTGGAAGCAATGTTATGACAGAAACACCAAGGGCAGGGCTGATGGGTGAGTCTCCACTCATTAGGAAACCGGTGTGCTGTGGTTTGAATGTGAAATCCCCTCCAATAGGCTAGTGTATTTGAACACTTGGTCCCCAGCTGGTGGTGCTGTTTGGGAAGCTGTGGAACCCTTAGAAGGTGGAGCCTTGCTGGGGGAAGTGGGTCACTGGGGGCGGATCTTGAGAATTTATAGCCCAGCCCAACTTCCTACAAGCCTTCTGCTTTCCCGTCTGCTCTTTTGATAACTCCCTCCTGCCTTTGCTATTCTTTCCTTGCCATGAAGGACTATCTATCCTCTGGAACTGTAAGCCAAAAAACAAAACAAACAAACAAAAAAAAACACACCCTTTCCGTCCATCAGTTGCTTCTTGTAGGATGTTTGTTCACAGCAGCCAGAAAAAAAAACTGCTGCACAATGAAGATGTTCTTCTCTACCCTCCACCCACTCTGTGTTTTTTCCCCCCGACATGATGTGATGAGCACCTCCTCCCTTCCAACAAACACATCTGCTTCCAGGGGATGGATCACTTGGGCCGTGATCTATGAAGTGAGGGAAGACAGGGCATTAACCCAATGATAGAGCAGGAAAAAACAATGTGATTTCACAGAACAGAAATGGTTTCTGGGTTCTTAAAGAATGCTTCCAAATAGATGGTAGGATTTGGGGTTCACTGGGTGGGCATACATCCAGTGCTGGTGAATAGAAAGATTGTTCCAAGCCCAGAACCCCAGCACTCATGTTCTACTGTGATTTCATAGATGTAACAGACAACTCTTCTTCCTGCACACCCTGGAGAACACTGCCATGATCTAAGAGGGCACAAGCCTGCAGGGGCTCACAGGAACACAGGGAGACCTAGAAAAGAAATTGTGAGTTATGGGAAGATGGATATAATTCAACTCTGTTCATGGTGGAGACACCCCAAGGGAAAACAACCAACCCTCTCATTCATTCAAGAACCGTGTGGGGGCTCATCATACACTAAGCAGAGACCTGGATCGTAGGAAGAGAGCCATAAGCTCAAACAAGCCCCTGCCCCTCACAGGACTGTGTCTAGCAGTGAAGATGTGTTGTGCCTTAATGACAAAAAACAGAATCTGGAGAGACAATCTGGGGAAAGAAGTGGTACACCTCTGAGAAAAGGCCCTTAGGGAAACCAGTAGCCACCAAGGTGCTTCAGAGAGAAAAAGGAATAGAGGTGGTCAGAAGCTCCAGAGCCTAGGTCCCTCAGGACTGGGCACTGTGATTTATTCCCACCATGGGACTTCTCTAATTTCAGCCTCTTTCTGGTTCTCTGTCTGCCTTTTCAAAGAGAGCCAGTGGTGGTTTCTCACCCTGACAACACATGACAGCATCTGGGTCACCTTCTTTGGGATTCTATATACAATCTCAGAGCCAGACATACTCAAGTCCCTCTCCTCTCCAGGCCTCTCTGAACACACTTTGTACCTCCTCACAATATCTTCTCCATTAGCCTCAGCTTTTATCTTCAAGCTATAAGAGCCATGTCTTTTAGGAATCAGCCGTGCTTGGAATCAGCCACCCCATGCCCTGCCCCCCCACAGTGTACAGGACAGCATCCCGTGTCCATTGAGTGGCCAGAGGTAATGCTCCTCTGCAGGAAGCTATAGGTTTGAACGTCAGGATCTCATCGGAGTTCGGCATATTTCTTCATTCCCACCTGCACCAGCTGCCATTCAGGAAATCTTTTGTTCAGTACACATAATCAGGACATAATTTGTCTCGCAATTTTCAGCTGGCAAACTGCTTTCACGAAGATTCTCATTTTCCCGAGCTATTAGGCCATCAGCGTTCTCCAAGTACTATCCTAGCCTTGCTCAGGAGCATCTATGAGGACGGAGTATCTTTCGACAGTCTTAAAGGAAGTCTGTGGCTAAGGGTGTGACTGTAAAAGACTCGAGAGAAAGACAGTATCAAGCCATCAGTGGTCTCCGCTCTTCCCAACACAGGGGAGCATATGGTGCACACTGGAATCAAACACAGAAGGGAAAGACGATGAATATTCCTCTCAGACTCCCCTTGACAGCATTGACAGGCACCTTGCAGAAGCTCATCAAATCAAAAGGGGCTGCATAATGTGGAGGCCAATGCAAAATGAAGATGCAAAGACCCCAATATTGGAAAAATGATGAAGGATTTCAGCACAGGGGCAGCATAACTTTAAACCAAGCTGGTTTCTAAGAGCCCAGACCTGGTGCCCCTAACTGAATGCTCCCAGCAAAAGGAAAAGTTGAATAATCTACCCCTGGATACCCAGCTGACAAAGGGGCAAGAGACATTCAAGGCCAGGATTCTGCCTCTTCTACCCACTATGAATGTCTGTCTGTCTGTCTCTCTCTCTCTCTCTCTCTCCGACCCACTATGAGTCTCTCTGTCTCTCTCTTTCTCTTTGCCCTCTACGCTCTCTCCTCTCTTCTCCCCTTCCCCAATCCTCCCTTTCCTCTTATTATTCCCTCTCTCCTCCCTCCTTTCCCCATTCTCTTCTTTCTCTTCCTCTCAATTCCCTCTATCCTTCCCTCTGTACTCTTCCCTTCCCCTCCTCTTATTCACTTTCTCAACTGAGTTCACTCCAAAAATTATAGAGACCCCCCTCAAAGCACCCAACATAATTAGAAGACAGGCTGGAGAGATGGAGAGATGAGAATGGTTGCTGCTAAAAACATGAAGGCCTGAGATGCCCTGAGTTTGATTCCCTAGGACCCGAGTAAAAAGGTGGGTGTGGCCATGCACCTCTCTAACTCCAGTCCTGTAGGGAGTAGAGACCAGAAAATTGCTTGGGCTTACTGGTCAGCCCAGCTGACTGAAAACCTACAGCTTTGGGCTCAGTGAGAAACTCCGTCTCAAGGAAATATGTGAAAGATCCAGTAAGGGAGACACCTCATGTTCTTCTCTGGCCTTCCCATGCATGGACAGAAGCACAAGCATCTGCACACACATGTGCATACACTCCACACACACCCACATGCACACACTCATGCATACACTCCATACACAACCACACACACATACATACACATGTACACACACACCCATATGCACACACATGCAAAAAGAGAGAGAGAAAAGCCTTAATGACTCTCTGCCCTTCAGAACTCTGAAGTGTTTGTTTGCCCTTCATCAACCCTGCATGTAAACTGGATTTAAAATTCTAAAGCTCCATTTCAATGACAAGCATTGGGGACCCTAAGGAAATGGTGGAACATGTGAGGGGTGGAGACCCCCCCCCCTTTCTTTTACCTGTATTTTGTGAGCCTTGGAATTTTTTAGTGAATATTTTCATTGCACATGAATCATTACCTGTGTGGAGGGTGAAGGGAGGGGCACTTCACCCCTATTGCATTACTGGGTGCGAAAACTGCTCGATTACATGTGTGTGGGTGAGGAGGGAAGTACTCCTGTCCAATTTTGGATAGGACTATTCCTAATCTTGAGGAAAGACATGTCAACTAAACTCCCATAGTTTTATTTAGTTGATAGACAATCTGTCTATATGTTAGATAAACCAAAGAATGCCAAATGTCCTTTGCTTTGGCAAGGCTCAGCCTTTGCCAGCTGTCTTCCCTGTCACCATAGGGAAGTGCTTTTGCTCTGTGAAACATTTGTCACAAATGGGCAAGGGTGATGAATGGGCTCAGATGATGCCAGAGGTAAATAAAGGGAAATGGAATTTATTTATAAAGAATTCATAAATTGCTTGAATTTGGGGTCCCTAATTATATAGGAAGTTCTTGTCTTTAAGGTAGTAAGGATGGCTGGGGGTAGCATCTCGCACCAATAATCTCAGCACTCAGGAGGCAGAGGCAGGAGAGCTACTGCAAGTTCAAGGGCCACCTGGGCTACAGCATGAGTTCCAGGTCTGCCTGGGATCCAGAGTGAAAGCCTCAAAAGAAACTCATAAATACAAAAGAGTAGTTTGAGTAGTTTAAGGAGTTATGGGAAGATGTTCAAGAATTTGGGGGAGAACAAAATTCTAAGGGTGGCACATGTTTGGGAATTTGAATAAAGGAGTGTATCAGTCAACTTTCTGTTTCTGGGTCAAAATACCTAAGAAAATCGTTCTGGAGAGATGGCTCAGCGGTTAAGGCACTGGGTTCGATTCCCCAGTACCCACATAAGCCAGACCCAGACCCACAAGGTGGTAGCCCTGGTGCATATTCTCTCTCTCTCTCTCTCTCTCTCTCTCTCTCTCTCTCTCTCTCTCTCTCTCTCTCTCTCTCTCTCTTTCTCTCTCCCTGCTTGAAAATGAATAAAGTATTTTTTAAAAATACCTAAGAAAATCAACTTAAAAGAAAAATGACTTATTTTGTCTCACAGTTGCAGAGGGTTCGGTGCATGCTGCTGGCTCCATTGTTCTGAGGCCTTGGGTGAAGCTAACATCATGGTGAGGAGGACATGGTGGGACAGAGTTGCTCTCCTCATGACACCCAGGAAGGAGAATGTATGCAATGGGCCAAGATACAGCCTGCAAAGAAAGTATCCCCTCTCTCCTAGTGACCTCCCTTCTCCATATAGGCCCCGCCCTCTACAGCCTTTCTGGCTGTGAGCTCACTACTGGACATGCATGGTCTATACCTTCTTGATCCAATAATCTTTCAAGAGCACTGCAAGCTGGGGACCAAACTTTTGGGGTGAGTTGCATAGTCCAACTACAAGAGGAAATGAAGAAGCATCACCAGTATCCTTGTCATTTGGAGATTCTGCATTGGTTGCAGCTCAAGGGAGGACCTGGAAGTGGCAGGTGCACATCAGAAAAATCACCTGCTCTGCAGAGTGACATCTGCAGAAGACCCAAGAGAGGTGGAACCTGGGTAAGGTCCAGAGCAGTGAGTGTGGCCAGGAAGAGCCAATGGGAGTCCCTCTGAAGGTAAAAACAGAAGGACATGCAGATGCATTGATGTGGGGAGAGGCAATTGGTCATAATGCCTGGGCTGTGTTTCCAGTGAATGAGTGACTTGACGCATTGACAGAGACAGAGATGACTTAGTAGTGCACAAGGGGACTTTTTCGGAGTTGTTTTCTTTTATTGCTGGGAACCTTTAAATTTGAAATGAATACATGTGGGCACAGGTGGAAACACAGAGACACTTTGGCTTTGATGCCCGTATAAATTAGAAGTCTGGCATGCTAGCTAGCTAGGGAAGATTCTTGCAGAACTGTGTCCAGAGAGTGTGGAAATCTGACACTACTTGGGTCTGGAACCATATCCTTGGACGGGGAAGGGCTGTAGTGTATCACAGCTCGGGATCAGGGGACCACACTGTCCTGTACTTATGATGACAGAAGGTGTACTCAGTCTGCTCCTGTCCATCCTTGCATTCAAACACCAGATAATGGCCAGTGCTGTTCTCAGTGGAGATTCAGTACCTGCCTCCTGTTGTCACATGGGTGAAAGGAAGAGGTGGAAAGGTGTTTCAGGCTTCTTAAGCACCTTAGTTAGACCTTAGACAGTCCACATGGGTACCAGGTAAAACCAATTAGCTTGACGCTGTCAGGTAGCCTTAGACTGTCATTTTGCCCTCAAGTCTAATGCAGTGCAAATGCATGCCTCTGGTCACAAAGGACACCCCGGAGAGGATGCAGCCAAATTAGTGCAAATTCATCCTCAGTCAGTTGAAAAAAGAGTCAAAATACCTGCCCCAGGAGTTCAAATCATGTCAGGGCCACATGCTGAGTGCCTCCACACCATTAATTATTTTAAAGATTACAAAACCTGGTTGTTTATGTCCTTCCTTTGAAAAGTGTTATTGTCTATTTGTAATTCTATTACAGAGTTGATTCCCCCCTGAGGTTTGAAAAACTGACATATGTCAGCAACCTAGACAAAACTATGGGCAAGGCACAAGAGAGACTCGCATTGCAGATTTAAAGAAAGCAAGCAGGTTTTCTGAGAGGGAAAATGGAAGAGGCGAGCCTCCACCCAAGAATTGTGGGTAATATAAAATATGCTAAAGAAAGCTCTGGATCTTATCTCCCTGGGTCACAACCAGGCTGCCCTATGCTTCTCCTGGTTCTTCCTACAGGGAATTCATTTATCAGCTTGCCAAGCATCTAGCCTCAGTTCCAATAAAGCAATCAAACCAAGAGGTCCCGCAGACCACAGGAGGACAGACTATATACCCTGCCAAGTGTTCACAACAGAAGGAGCGATTTGTTCCAATAAATACGTGAAGTCAAATGTCAAGCATCAGAAGCATCTATCTGAGCTGTTAAATTATATGACTGTAGCTCAAAGGACTGTGTGTGATAGAACACCCATCAAGGCTAAACAAAGGCACCTCTCTGTCCTCTCCCCACAACAAGAAGCTGTGAGTTCCATGCTTCTCCATGGAACCGTATGTGGGCCTGGACATGCGTCACCCTCCCCTGCCCCCGCCTACAGATGCATTACAAGAAATTACATGCGATGTTATCAGAAAATTGAAAACCCAATGTGTGTTTCATTTAGTCACTGTAATTCTTCAATGCTATTCCAATCTTGTGAACATTAGAAGCCACTTACAGCTCCGAAGCCTGACAGAAGATTCAATGAGGTTTTCATTAGTCTGTTAATAGGTTTATTGGGGATTTCCTATTTTAAAAGTACTCAGAGTTGGCTTTCGGAATCAAAAGAGATCTTCATGGGGTAACCGTAAAGGTACCCTAAATTCAACCAAGCTGCATTGTACCCTACACACAAGCTTTTCTCATATTGGGTACAGTGGGATGCCTACTGAGGTACCTTTAAAAGAAGACTTTAGACAGAAACAAGAGTTGCCTAAGTAGGACTCCCATGTGTCCAGCCTATGGCATTTCAGTGATCATTACCTATAGAAGTTAATTCATTTAACCAAAACTACAGAAATCCATACTGTTGTATGAATTTCCCTGGGGAGATTATTTCTTTTCACCTGAGGGAGGCAGAAAAGGAGGGAGAGAACACAGACTAAAGAGATGATATCACCGAAGTCTAGCCTGATGAACTAATGAGTTTATTGGAATTACTTATAGGCACTGGGCTGAGGGGATAATTGCAGGAGCTTAGGTGACTCTCAGCCATCTTCATCAATGAAAAAAGAAATCCCACCCCAGCCTAAGCAAGAACTCATGGAATTTACATCAGTGGAGTTCCCTATGCAAATCACAGGCAGCTACACCACTGAAAAGTCTCCTTTTCCTCAACAGGATGGAGCCTGGGGAGTCTTGTAAGTTTCTTGTGAGTTTATGAGGCACAAGAGCCTCCCCGCTTCCTCCATGTGGAAGCAGTCTCATATGAAGAACAAGTAAGTATAAAATGCAATGTCTGGACATCCCAAAAATGGCAGTGGTAGCCTTAAATTGCTAACGAGGTAGGGAACAAAATCAGAGCTCCTCATTATGATGGAGGTGACCAGCACTGTAGGGTGCTTCACATTATTTAATAATTATCAACAATATGTATGATGCATGCATGATTTGGAAAATTACTACCCTGAAACAAAGTCAGAGTCAGTCACATGTCCCTGGTAAGTGTTCTTTGGTGAAAAGAGAGAGAAGGGGGAGGGAGAGAGAGAAACTACTCCTCAGAGCGGAAGGTACATCTAGAGAGGCGTTTTCTTCCACAAACAAGGACAGCCTTCATTTGCTAGCACTGGAATCGCTCCCTGTGAGGAAACCACAAGAAGGAATTGTGATTTGATGAAATAATACTTCAGACCATCAATCCGACTTATGAACATAATAGAATGTTAAGATAAAGCACTCTTGTCTTGTACACAAACCCATCTATAATAGCTGAGAAAAATGTTTTCATTAAAACGTGTGTGCATAGAGAACTCCTCACTCAACTCTGTTGTCATGGAAACCTGCAATTCAACTTTTCAATGTGCTCAATGACAGCTCCTTTCTCTTCCATGTTATTCCTGAAGAACGTTGGTCAATAAAAATTTTCAGAGGGAAAGTTCTGAGTGAAGTGCAGCCCAGACACAGAACTAAGTGGTGTTTATCTTTCCCAACGTTAGCTGCATAGTCCCAGATATTTGTTTTATGAATTGCTCACTTGTGTAAATTGAGGATCACTTACCTAGAATACATGGGACAGTAAGTTTTGGGTTTTAGATGTTTTGCAGATATTGAAATATTTGCATATGCATAATGAGATAACTTGGGGATGAAACCCAAGTCTAAAACATCGAATGTATTTGTTTCATATATCTCTTTTAGAGATAGTGTGAAGGTCATTTTATAAAATACATGCAAATTTCTTCCCTGTGGAAATTTCCGCTTGTGGCTCCCAATACGGGGACACTGAAAAAGTTTTAGATGTTACAGGGTTGTTTTCTGTTTTGTTTTTGATTTTTCAGCGTTTGAGATCAAGCCCAGGACTTCGTGCAGCAAGACAAGCACTCTACCACTGAGTTTCATTCCATGCTCTGAGTATTTTGGATTTCAGATTTTCTGATGCAGGGTGCACGAATTATGTATCAGAGTTGTGCTACAAAAATTGTGTCACTGTGGCCTGAACTTGAATTTTATATAGAAAAGTTAAAATGGCTTAACATGAAATAGAAGACTCTCTTCCACTCAGACAACATAAGGGAAATTTGGGGGAAGAAATGAAAACAGAGAATGGGCATGTTCCTGAATGCCAGGCATGGTCCTTAATTGAGGTGGGTGGAAGAAGAAAGCACAGAGAACCTGGGGCAAAGGCAATGATTGCGTGGTCCAGATGATGCCAGAGTTAATTAAACGGGAATGGATTTTTCATTCCCTCATTCCCTCATTGAGTGAGATGATGCTCACTCGCTCATCCAATCACACTCATTCCTTCATTCACCTACTCATTCATTCATTCACCCATGCATTCATATACCCAAACACTTATTCAGTAATCTCACTTTCTCCGAAAATGAGTATTGTTTCCTCCATATTCAGGGGTGCCATAGTGTAGAAGGCAAAGCATTCCTCCTGATTCACTCTCTAGAGGATCTTGGAGAATGCTTTGAGAATGAAAGCATGGACAAAGAAGGAAGATATGAAGTCATAGAAATTGATAAAATAACTAGCGGTAGAGATCAGTAACACAGCATTTGCCCAGCATTCACAAAGCCCTGGAGTCCATCCCCAGTAGAACAAAAACAAATTAGAAAAATTTTACAAGTGACAAGAAATTTCCTGTGGCTCATGGGCCATGCAAGGGGACACAGCGGATCACCAGAGATTTGGAGAGCCATGCAGGTGAGCTGGTTGTTGGGGGTGAGTTCCCAGCAAGTTATATGGTAGGAACTGATCAGCAGACAAGTGAAAATCAAAGAGAGACCATGACAGTGGTCAAGGTTATGTCTGAAGTCGAGAAATCAAGAAAACAAACTTCTCAGTGCTTCAGCTTACCTCCTGAAACATAGTAACAGTGATTTGTCTAGTAGCACATTTAGGACAATCACAGGGGTTGACATTCAAAGATCATTCAGAGTAATGGTGACACCAAGGGTGTCCACCAAATGTGACATGGGTGGCAAGTTTCCAGGATGTGGGATAAAAGTTCAGCTAGGTAAAGGTGAATGGAAGCTCTGGAAGATAGTCTACAGGACTGCCTTCAGGTCAAGATGGAGAAAGAGCTTGGAAGAGATCAAGGGCAACATACTGCATCCTTTTCATGAAAGACACCAAAGGGCACAGGAACCAGTGTGTTGTTGAGAGCTGAGACAAGGCCCCAACCACAGAGGGGTCCCTGGAGCCCCTTGGAGTAGTTTCTCTGAATTAGTAAGTACAGAGTACAGTGTGTGGGGGAGGGGAGAGGATTGGCTACTGGAAGTAATGAGTACCCAATATGAGAACACCTGCAGCACCTACTGGGTGTTCCAAGATGAGAAGGAACCATAGTTCAGATGCTCAGAGACTAATGATGCATATGGAGTGGAGAACTCAGGGTCCAATGGAAACAAAGATCCATCAGAAGGACAGAGGATGACCATGAGGAGAGGAAATTCACAAACAGGTAAAAACAAGCAAATTGCCATCGAGATAGAGAAGGCATTGCCATCTGCTTCTGCTTCTTATCCAACTAGTTTCTTTTCCATATTGCTCCCTGCACCCAACAAAAAAATGGCTTAATCCAGTGGACAGGAGATATTTGGGATGTGAATAAACATTCCTACCATAGGCTACCCTGAGGGAAAAAAGGACAAGCATTTCTAATGGAAGGGGCTTAGAAAAGTTTACACATGATCAGAGAACAGTGGTCTAGCCAGGGCTGGATATGATCTGCTTCTCTACCCTAGCAAAATGTTATATAAACCAAACAGCTAGTCATGAAACAAAGAGAGAGTAGCCATGTTGGAAAACAAAAGTGAAGGTGGCCATTTTGGAAGCTAAGTCAGAGGGAGGAGTCCATTTTGGAAGACATGGGCAAAGGAGGCAGCCACTTGGAAAGACAAGCTTATCGGAGGCACTGTACTCCCTCCCACCCCCATCACCATCTTGAACAGCTTCCCAGACACACCTGCCAGATCCAGGGAATGATGGAATCCTGCTCAAACCTGCCCTTTGTCTCTCCTCATTTGCCTTCCCACCTGAAACAAAAGTGATGTTGACATTCTAGCTTATAAGAGAATGAGATAAGAAAAAAATAGATACATAAAGAGGAATAGAATTGAAGAGCAGAACAAGAAAGCTTGATAGAGAAAAAAGTTACTGTCTTCTTCTAACCATGACGGAAGTTAACTGAGTGATGGCAGGTCTGGAGACAATGTTTCAATGGCTTCATTATATCGCTTTGTTTCAAGCTCCACTTGGAGCAGAAACAAGGAATTCTAAAGGAAGTACAAGGTGATTATTTTTCCTATGATTTTATGGACATATATTCAGTACATAAAGTGATGAGTTTCCTAATGATATTGTCATTCAATTCCATCAGGTACATTGACCAGATCCACCCTTAACGGTTCTATTACACATTTCTGTTCTCCCTCCCCTCCCTTTTACAGACTAAAGCATTACCCTTCTCTGGCTGAACTGTGTTGACCTGGCATGTTATAAGAAACCTTAATCCTCACAGGCTGGCCATCAAAAGACACAGAGAATTCCTGATATGGCAGTGCATGAGTGACTTGGAAGAGATGTCAGGATCGTGAAGCTATTGAGTCTGGCTCTCCCCTGGGTCCGTGGGACACTAAATCCCACGTTTCCAATCATTTATATTTTATTACTTCCTGGGATGATCATATCACTGAGGAAATAACAACAGTTGCCTCATGTTTAATGGCCCTGAGAACTATTAATCTCAGTGCACAGCGAGAGGTGACCTTGGATTCAATCCTCAGGATGTTGGTCCCCAGCTACAAATCTGAGTGAGTTAGGTATGTAAAGCTGCTTGGAGCATGGTAAGCTCTATGCTAATTACAGACAATAGTAGCCACTAGGCTTAAAGGCAATAATGCACTGTGATTCTAAGGGGCTCTCCCATGATCCTGGTCTCCAGGTCTTCACAGGTACATTACTGCTTTCCTAAGACTTGTTCCTCACCAAGAAGGAACAGCATAGGAAACTGATGACAAAGATAGTATCCTGCTTTTGTCACTCTTGTATCACCTGAGATTCCTCCTCGCTAACTGACTTCTCCTTCTCTTGACCTTAACTGGCTTTGAAGAAACAAAGTGTCTTCACTCCGTTGTCACAAGGAGCTGAAGACACAAGTTAGGAGATGGATCCCACCTGAAAGCCAAATCTCCAAGCAAAAGTGCAATGCTGGCACCTTGATTCAGTCTCATGACACCCTGAACAGAGGGTCTCCCTGAGCTGGGCACAGACTTCTGACCCACAGAAACCATAAGAAGGAGAGGGAATGAACAGACATGAAAGCCATGGCAGGCAGGATCGGGAATGGCTAATATCCTGAGGAACAGGCAGAAAAAATCTTGTAGGTGACCTTCCTCAGAACCAATTTAACAGATCAAGATAACAAGAACAGAACATAAAACCCACTGTAGGGCCTTCCTGCCATGGGGCCTGACTCCATCCTCTGAAAATGGGCCCCACCCAGCAGGTTGTTCACCTCACACTGCTATGAACACCACAACTAGAATTCAGAAACCTTGGGATTCCACCCGAAGGGTCAAAGGATGAGACCCCCACCAAGGCTGCCTGGGATGAAGCCTCATTCTAGGACCAGTTAGGTAGACATCACTGTGCAATGGTTACTTTTCCTGACTAGGACAAAACAACTGACCAGAGAGCAGTTTAGGGGACCAAATAGTTTTGAGGAGAAGCTTACCAATGACAAAGTACACACTTGGGAATAGCATCTTGTCACAGCAGCAGCAGGACATCGTCTGAGTGAACGTGGACTCAGCTAATAAACCTCAAGCCCTGCCTCCATTGGCACACCTCCTCCAGCAAGGCTCCACCTCCCAAAGACTGAACCAGCTGGGGATTGCATATAAGGAGTTGGGGGATTTTTGACATTTGGCATGAGAAGATTGTGTGAGCAGTGCTGGCTTGAAGCATGAAGATATGAGCTTGATCCCTAGGCCCCACATAAATTACCAGCAATGGTAGCACACACCTGTAATCCCAGAGATGGGGAGGTGAAGACAGAAGAACAGTTCACTTATCCACCACTCATTCACTCAGCCATTCAACTTTATACATGGGCAAGAAATGAGTGTTCGCTGTGTCCTCTGCAAGTGGGGCACTGTGGTAATCAGAAGGCATTGTGGTCCTCCTGTCTCTCATCCTCTGGAGGATCTTGGAGAATGCTTTGGGAATGAACCAAACGGGGTTTAGCAACTGAATGACCAAGACAGAAAGTTATCAAAACTGGTGCAAAAAAAAAATATTGCAAGAGGCAGAAGATGTAGATTAGTGGCAGGTCCTGTCTCAAAAGAGAGAGGGAGGCTGGAGAGATGGCTCAGTGGTTAAGGCACTTGCCTACAGTGCCTAAGGCCCTGGGTTCAATTCCCCAGGACCCCACATAAGCCAGACCCACAAGTTGGTGACCCTGGTGCTCGCGCTCTCTCTCTCTCTCTCTCTCTCTCTCTCTCTCTCTCTCTCTCTCTCTTTCTCCCCTTGAAAATGAATTAATAAAATAAAAAAAAAGAGATGGATGGCTTTCTTGACAATGATACTTGATGTTCCCCTCGGGCCTCTGTGTACATGCACACACACTGTGCTCACACACAAGCATACATATGCACATCACACACGAAGAAGTATCCAGTGCATAATAGTGATTATTAATGAAAGATAACCCAATCCATTTAATGCAAGTCCATTTCTCATCTTATTATTTACCATTTTCAAATTTTGTATGCATCTGTGGAAGCTTCACGGGTTTAAAAAATAATCGCCTATTGATGTGACTCAGTAAAGTACCTGGATAGAAGAAATATGATAGATTAGACTCTGAAATGTCTGGGATCAGAAGCAAAACAAAAAAACAGCAAGTAGGGAGTTTCCAACTGCAGAGGGGTGCTAATTAACAACTCAATTAAAAAACGCAAATTAAACTTTCTGGTTCGCTGTCCTCCGCTGCTTGGTAAATTGTTTTGCTAGGCGAATGATTAAAAACGATCATTTCAGAAAACCAAAATAGCTTCCAAGGAACACAAGTATTTTTCAACATTATACAAAAGGTTCTCGTCGCAAAATAAACTTACTTGATTAAAAGGAACAGCCCTTCTCTTTGCATGAAGAGCCAGCAATAGGAATGTTGGCATGTGATGCATTCGGTATTTTGGGGAACTGTATGAGAATTCTGAAGAGGAATGTTTCCTTATGAATAAAACACATCATCATCTCCTTTTGTGCGCTGTCTTTGTGGGCCTCGTTCAGGTTGCTCTGGAATCCTCCTTGCAAATGCATAATTTACATCAAATTAGTTTTAGACCACAGCTCTGAAGAATCACACCAAGCTAAGGCTTTCTTTGCAGTGGGCAGTTCCACGGGAAACTAGAAGATGATTGGACAACAGGCATTTTGGACACTGAGTTCTCCACACTTTTTTTCCTCTTTAATGATTTTAGTAGTTCCTCAGCTTTTTCTAACCTGCAGCACCAAGACATATAACATACTCATGCCAGGAGCCATTATGGGAGAAGGCTGAATCAAAAGACAAAGCCATTTTGGAACATTGCAGATTAAGGTTTGGATAAGACCTGTGCTGCAGAGGCTGGAAAGATGGCTCAGTGGGGAAGAGTGCTTGCTTGCGTGTGTGGACCTGAGTTTGATACCCAGCATCCATTTAAAATGCTACCCATGGGGCTGGAAGTTAAAGGTATTTATTTGCTGTAGGACAGGTGATCAATGCACTAAGCCTCACCAGCTCAGGAGATGGTTGATGGAAAGGCCATCTTGATAGAGGGTAAAAGTCCAAGAAAGCAAGCCCCAGTGCAAAGAAAATTTCTCTGCCAACCCTATCCCACCTGACAGCCTGGGTTGGATTACCAGTGGTACCCACTTAAAGCCAGATGCACAAAGTGGCTCATGGGTCTGGAGTTTGTTAAGAGTGGCAAGAATGGCGTGCCCATTCTCTCTCTCTCTCTCCCTCTCTCTCTCTCTCTCCTCTTCTTGTAAATAAATAAATAATAAATATTAAAAATAAAAACCTTTAAAAGCCACCCATGCCTGTGACCCAAGTGCCATCGACACAGGAGGATCACTGCTCAGCCAGTCTAGCTGGTAAAGATGGGCTCTGAGGTTGATAAGAGACCCTGTTTCAAGGAAAAGACAAGGACTCCCAACATTCTCCTCTGGCCTCCAACATGTGCACATAGGGTGCATGCATCTTCACATGCACACACACACACACACACACACACACACACACGTATACATCACACATACTATACACACAGAGAAAAAAGAAGGGTTTGCCTAAAAGGTTGCACCAGCAGGTGCCACTATTGATTGGTGATTGGATCATAAGGATACTACCATCATCAACAAATGAGTTCATAGCGGAATAGGCTATTAGGACGTGGAGCCTAGCTGGAGGAAGTAGGTGTGCCTCGGCACATCTTGTCATCATACATACCTCTTCATGCCTCCATGTGCCATAGGTGAGGAGCCATCACTGCCACAGGCTCCCACCACCAAGGCATTCTGCCCCAGGACAAGCTCCCTGGCCAGGGGACCCTCTGTCCATGGACTGAAACCTCTGAAACTGCGAGCTGTGCAAGTGTGAAGAGCAGAGTTTGATCCCTGCACCCATGTAAACAGCTGAAACTGTGAGCCACAGTAAAGCTTCTGTCCTTTGTTTACCTTGGGTATCTTGCCATAGTGAAGGAACAACTGAGCTAAACCCCCAGTCCTCAGTATTTGCATTTAAAGAGATTTGCCTGACCCAACTTTCTTGAGAGAACCAAATGGCAAGACCAGATGAAAAGGAGGCAAAGCAGGATTGATTGACAGATGGTGTCATCCCAAGAGGCAGGCAATGGGAATGCTTGGTAGATTCTTTCCACTTATTTATTCAGTCAGAAACTCATACTCATATTTGGCACCTGACCAGTGTCTGGTAGTCAGTGGAGATGCTGACAGACATGAGGCCGACTCTGCCTCAGACATTCACCCTCTAGAGAGAAAAATCAGCATGGAAGCCAGTGCTACCCACTACTACAAGAGAGGCCAGAGATGGCTCCATCCCCTCTGCAGGGCAAGTGAGCAATGCACTAAGTCTCACCAGCTCAGGAAATGGAAAGGCCATCTTTCCAGGTGGTAAAAGTCCAAGAAAAAACAAGTCCAAGGTCAGAGAAATTTTCTCTGGCAACTCCTACCCACCAGAGAAGACATTTGTAAATCCTGTGGAGGGTAAAGCCTTGCACTGTGTCCTCTGAGACATCATTCCCACCACAACAATCACACTACAATTACACAGCAGAGACTCCATAAAAAGCAAGTTTTCTATTGCCTTTGTGCGTGTGTGGGCATATACACACGTGTGTGTGCATACACATGTGTGTATGTGTATGTGAGCATACATGTGTGTGTGCATGCGTGTGGGCATGCATACATGTGTGTATGTGGGGGCATGCATACACGTGTGTATGTGAGTGTGAGCATATATGTGTTTGTGCATATACATGTGTATGTGAGCATACACATGTGTGTGTGTGTG
>PVHP010001469.1:16916-104261 GCA_004024765.1 Zapus hudsonius | reverse complement strand
CTCTCTCTCTCTCTCTCTCTCTCTCTCTCTCTCTCTCTCTCTCTCTCTCTCTCTCTCTCTCTCTCTCTCTCTCTCTCTCTCTCTCTCTCTCTCTCTCTCTCTCTCTCTCTCTCTCTCTCTCTCTCTCTCTCTCTCTCTCTCTCTCTCTCTCTCTCTCTCTCTCTCTCTCTCTCTCTCTCTCTCTCTCTCTCTCTCTCCTACATGGCCCAGCAGAAGGACATCTGAGGCTCCAGGCTCCAGGCTCCAGGCTCCAGGGCTTAGGTAAAGCCCCCTCACCACAGCCTAATGCTGTGGTTCTTTCCCACATGAACTTTTTTCCTCATGATGGAAGCCCTCTGATATTCTCCTCTGATATTCTTCCTTCTTCTGCTTGTTTGGCTGACCAGTGCAGATTTATAGAATGCGGCTAAAACCTCGCCCATGTGATCTGTCCTCACTAGTGGCTGGAGATTTCTGTAACTTTTCATTTTCTTTTAAATAAAGTCTCCCACTAGACCTTATCCTCCGTGGTCTATAGTTTTAATTTTTTAATTTTATGGATAAGAATTTGGGTACTCCTTAAAATCTGAGGTGCATTGGAAGTAGCTGGGTACCCAAGTTTTAATCCCCAGCTCCCCACTTACAGCCCCATAGACTCAGGCATGCAAAATGAATTCCCTGCTGGCAGAGCCCTGCTCTGAAAGAATGTCACTGAATTTGGATCTTAAGTTCAGCCCTAAGGTGTATTCAGAGCAGTTTGAGCTGTGTCTGTGGGTGTTTTCTAGCTGTTTGATGGTGTCTCTTTGCTTGGATCTATAGAAATGAACCAGCTTCTTCCACCATTGACAAGCCCCAGGGTTCCTAGTGTCTCCACTTTTGAGTGCTGGGATTACAGGGACACATTGCCACCCGTGGCATTTCACTTGTGTTCTGGGATCTGAGCAACAAGCGCTTTACTGACTGAGCATCTCCCCAGGCCCCGAGAGGCTCCAGAGAGCAGGCGACAGACTTGTTAGTCCTTAGGCTTGTCTTTGTGATGGAGATGAGGCATTTCCAGCTCTAGGAAGGGAGGTAAATTTGACAACAGCCAGGCCTCCAAACTTCAAGCATGTAATGCAAGAATATCTGTAGACAGTTGATCAGGAAGCTTTAGAAACCATACTGTGAGGTCATCACAGGACTCAAATCAGCACAGTCAGGAAGAGAATTGCCTGGCTGGGTGTTTCCAGGGTTCCCTTAGAGCCTCTGAGAAGGGGAGGGTTCCCCAGGGCTCTTGGAAGCACCACCTCCCACCCCCAACACACATGATTAAACATGTGATACAGATTAAGATATGGGGTGTGGGGAAGGGTTAAAATTAAGATAACCCGCAGTAAAAACCTCAATGCACCCCAAGTTCAATGAATATCTGAGCTCTTGTCTATAAAGTTAAAGAATTAAAATCATAGACAACAAAATAGTAAGGTATAGTGGGAAACTTTATTATTGAAGGAAACATGGGGAGTTATAGAGTTCTCCAGCCACCAGTGTGGGGAGAACACATGTCAGAGAGTTTAACAGAACTTATATTAATTAGCTAAATAAACATAAGCAGAAAAGATAACAGTGAGCTCCCATCATAAAAAAGAGATTCATGAGGGAAAAAGTCTGGAGCCTGCCCCTCCATCCCCAGCAAAGAAATTGTTGGGAGTGGACACTCCTTTAACCCTTGAGAAGTCCTCAACATGGTCTTGACCTTGGGGGAGGCCAGGATCCCCTGCTTAGCCTCTGTCCTCTGATTGTTCTGTCGTGTTCCAGTTTGATTGCACAGCGTCCTGTCATGTGGAGGCGTCTCGTTAATAGGACACCTTCTTGGGTTTTTACTTAGCGAAGGGTGATCCCTGACCCGCTCTCTGTGTGCAGCCCTGCAGAGCTGGCTTGTGTCCCAGGTCACTTGCTGAGTTGGCAGTCTTGGCCCTGAGTTCCATATGTATGGGGGTGCTAATTAATGAGGAGGCTCCTCTGGGTTTGCCAGGGAGATCGTCAAAGTTTCAAAGGACTGGGTCCTCCCAGGGCTTCTGGCGTCCATTTCTTCTCTCCCAGTGCCTTAGAAAGAGATTATTTCCTGTTCCCTGATCCATTCGTTCCCAAGGCTTCCGCTTCTCTCCAAATCATCACCTTTCTTTAGACACCGAAGCCTCTAGACACGATGATGCCCTCTCCAGGGCTGGTCGGAGAGTGTTAGCTGGAGAGACAGAGCTCCTGTTGAGAGGAGCCGAATGGTCTCATTGCTTTTGGGCCAAGAGAACGCGCCTACAGGACACATAGGAACACCTCAGCATTCCTTTTGATCCCTAAAAAGCAGTCTGACCACAATGAGATACCACTTCAAGTCCTTTTGGATGGTTGCTATAAAAAAGCAGTAGATTTTGGCAAGGAAGTGGAAAAGTAAAAGACGTCATTGCTGTTGTTCATGTTGATGGTGCAGCTATGCAGAAAACGGTACCCTGGTTCCTCAAGAAATAAACATCCAATTACCACGTGACGGAGCAATTCTGCTTCTGACTATAAACCAGGAAATCTGGGCTTTGGGCATTGACTTCTCCCCATGCCCACTGAGAGATGAACAGAAAAGCACAGTGACCATTGTCATGTGATAGAATATCATGAACAAATTCTGACACTATCTTGTGGGTAGAGCTTGGGGACATGGTTCCAGTGAAATAAGCCAATCTCAAAGGAGCAGATACTGAAGTCCAACTCGCAGGGACAGAAAGTCGGATACTGGCTGCCTGCTGGGGTGGGGACGGAGGAGCAGAAAGCTGGGGTTTAATGGGTATTTGATGGAGTCTGACTTTGAGAAGATGAGATGGACCGTGATGAGGGGAGCATTTTGAGTGGCCCCATGCCACCAAACTGTATGTTTTAAATGCTCACAGTGATACGGTTTGTGTTACGTGCATTGATCACCGTTCCAAAAAGAAAGAAACCTGGAGTAAACAGTGATACATGTTAGACTATATGACTTGAGTGCAAACTCTCATCCCCCCACTCCCCTGATGAAGATCGTCTCCACTGGTACCTTCCATGTTATTAGTAGAAGCTCCCAGATGGTGTGCTCATGTCTCAGAGAGCCCTGCTGTCCTGGGGAGGGCACGTGGGTGTGCAGGGACGAGCTGTCCCTGCCCAGGAGGTCTGTGCTGGCTTCTGGCCTGGCTTGCACCCGCCCAGCCCTGCAGCTTCCAGCTCGGTGTCTGGCCCGCCGGGAGCCAGGCGCTCATTGGAGATCCATCTTCATTCTGGCACCTGTTCCGCTTGGCCCAGCCAGCCCTGCGCTTGATCGGCCCTGGTTGGGAATCCAACCTAGCTCTGTTTTCAATTTTGGAAGCATGGCTGCGGATTAAAGACCAGCCGAACGATGGGAAGGAGTCAGAGTGAACAGCTGCTCTGTCCCCACCATCCTGCCAAGACCTAAATGAGCCTCCAGGAAGCAGGGGGCGACCAGGGCCTCCTTCCCGGCAGGAATGATGCATGGCCTCAGAGTGGCACAGCCTGTCTGGTGGGCTCATGGAGCCCCAGGGGCCTGTGGGTCCAGAGCCAAGGGCTCTTATCTACCTGGATGCATGATGAAAGCCTGTCTGACTGCTCCTGTATCCAGTAGACTGAAAGGACTACAGAAAAAGGCATGTGACAGCGTTGACTGGGCCTAATCTACTTGGCTCTTTGAAATTATCCACAAAGACACAGCCCACAAAACAGATACGTGGCTTCTGCATTGTTTTCATTTCCTGTTTCCCTCTGACCTGTCAGGACCCTCTTCCTCTGAGTAGGCTGAGGGGCTTCTGGACACATGTGTCAAACGCTGAGATCCATCGTGTGTTCTTGACCTCTTTTGATGGGGATCAGTGGACAGGTTGGGCAGATAGCAAAGAGCTGACTCCCCTGGTGACCCAGCACAAGCACTTGGGACTTGGTGATGGCGATGTGGCGGCAAGACGGGGGTGAGTCTCAAACCCTGAACCCTGTTCTTGTCTTTAGAACACCAAAGAATTGGCGAGTCAGGCTGAGAAGGATTTTTCCACAAATGTCAGGCTTTATTCAAATATTAAACAGGAAGGGGGAAGGAGTGGAAGAAGGGGAAAGAGGAGTGACCCTTACCACCACCACGTGGCCCGATGCACTCATATGTAAAAAGCATCAGAAAAAAGGATGAAAGGTGCCTGCTTTTAAAGGGAATAAGAGAACAGAATCCATGATGGAATTGTTCTGTCCCCTCCTTGGCAAAAATTGCCAGGGGGGAAGAAATAATCTTACCAAGAGCCTGCCGGGCACGATGTGAGTGGTCTCAGGACCAGGCAAGAGAAGACACTGGGTCTCTGAATGGATTTAGATTTTGAAATCGTGCTGGAGGCAGGCACTACCCAAGGTCCCAGCTGATTGGCCTGGACTTAGAAGGAGAGACCCACCTACACCTGGGCCGGCCACATGCTTGGCTACTGATAGGCCTGGCAAAGTTGTCACGTGAGATCCTAGTGGGCGGTCCCAGCTGACTGCCAATGTCATTCTATCTATTGACCTAGTCTCTCAGTTTAGCTGGGGTCTCCTGGGGGAGGGGACCTGAGAGGAGATGAAGGCTTCCTCCCCTCCTAGGGATCCTTCTGGGCCATTCTGGGAATGTCAGCTTTTAAGGCTGTGGAGATCCTCAGCTGGCTTTCTTGTGATGGGGACCATCTGGGCAGACAGGTCTGACATCACCCCTTTGCTGTATTTGCTGAATTGGCCATCATGACCTTGACCTTGGCGTGAGGAGATGGCTAGGCTTGAAGTGCAGAGGGACTCCCGGGGAAGTGCTGGCAGACATCCTGGGTGATCTGGGGGGGGGGTGCAGGGGAAAGAAGCTTGGCCAGCTAGGCAGTCAGACCTCGGAGAATCTCTCCCCTTAGATCTGGGTCTTTGTTGCTAGGGTGTGGTCAGCTTCAAACCCTTTGCCTCATACCATAAACAAGTGGAAATAAATGCAGATAGGTCATGTCAGTTCCTGCTAGAGGTACAGACAGCTGCAGAGTGTGGATGCTGGGTAGAGTAGAAGTCGCTGGCCTTGGGTTAGGTCAGCTCATGACCTGTCAGAAATAGCACAGGTGAGGCCACAGATACCCAGAGATTCACTCCCCACCTTCCCTTCCCCAGGGAAGTACCCTAAGGCTACCACTTAGAGTTTTTCTGTTCTGAACTGCTCTCTCCCATGCCTGGGAGGACAGCCCCCACCTCTTCTGAAAACTGGTCTCAGAATGTTCTGGGAGGCTGAGGATTGTAAGAAGGCAAATTAAATATGCTGAGGTGTGGAGAGAAAGAACTCATTCCTCCCACCCAGGAGAGCAGTTTGCAGGAGGGCCTGGAGGTCGCATCTTAGTCTGCCTCCTTACTTGGAGGTGGGTAGGCTTGATTTGGTTTCCAGTTTTGTTAATCCAGGGTTTTTGTCTCCCCCTCCCCCACACTATGGGCATCAAAGAGCCCCCTGGGGTTGACAAAGCCCACCGAGAGCCTGGGCTTCCTGGTGAGAGAAGTCAGAGCATTCAGTGAGGGCGGCCCATGCCTGACAACATGGAGCAGACCATCATTACTGTCCGAATGGTCTTGCTGAGGAGTGGAAGGCTCCCTTCCAGCTCTGAGAGCCCTGTCCTCTGTCTCCCTGCTCCAGTGGGGGTGTTTGTCAGCCTTTCAACTCAGTTGGGCTGCAGATATCAGCCATTTGCCCATTAATCCTTGTTGAGGTCGTGAAATGCAAATGAAAGTCTTTGATGTATTAGAAGCATAATAGCGATTCCTCACTTTCTTTCGTGGAGCCAAAGTCCCCCAAAGCTTAGCACCAGGGAGATGATCTTAGCCATGGTGGGACCATTCTGGAGCCTGGCTGGTGTGTGCAGCGCCTCTACTGTGTGGTGTCAGGATCATCAAACCAGAGAGTCAGTGAGTGCTGAAACTTCAGGAGAAGAGAGGGGGGCATTTTTTTAAGCAGAAAAGGAAGTTAGAAAGTAATTAGTATGCACTCATTAATTATTATAACAATAACACTTTGAATTGGTTCCTAGCAAGAGAGTGAATGTGGCCTCCTTGCCAGATGCCTCATCTCTGGAAGCTGCCTTTCAAGTCGTCGTGGTACATCTGTTTTGAGATATGACAGTGAGGGTGTGTTTTTGAAATTGCTGGCATTGTTTATTAAGAAAATTTTATAGCCTCTCTTGGGCATCTGATTTTACAGCATCTAGTGATTCAAAGAAAGAGTGTAGAAAGTAACTGGAAGTATACACACACACACACACACACACACACACATATAATTTAGTGCTATGAAGGGACAAGAGTTTCACATGTGTGGACACTACCTTAGGAACCAACCTCCCCATAATCAATTGTGTGTCGTGTTTTGCCAAGTATCCTGGGCTGTCACACCTGCTGTCACCACCTGCGACTATTTTCTTCCTCTTTTGCACTAAATAATCAATTAAGGAATTCTGAGTTTTCCTCCCTTCCTCATTTATCTCTGGCTCCTGAGCTTGCCTTCAGTAGCTCCAGAGTGAGAACACAAGCTTGCTCCTCTCAGCAGGACAGGGCAGATGACAGGACATGGGGATAGTAGTCACATGGACAGAGTGGGTGGTGGTGGTGGTGGTGGGGTGTCTGCTTTGGAAATTGTTTGAAAAAATGTAAAAATCTTAAAACTTGATGTGGCTCTAGGTTTAGGGCTTATCCAGGCTCTCTGGGCTCTCGTGGGTATGTTACGTTGTCACCAATTTTCTGGAGCAACTGGGCATCCGTATCTCTCAAACAGTGAACCTGATTTTTTTCCAATTCTGTGTCGCCGTCCTAAGCGAAGCACTGAACACAGAGGAGGAACGCACACGTGATGAACTGAACGAAAATATATAGAAGAACATATAGAAAAACATATTCGCTGCTGCAGCAACATTCCTGCATCTGAGGAAGCAACCTGAGTGTCCAGTAAAAGGGACGCATTAAGTGACAACAGGGTACTACGCAGTCGTTAAAAGTGAGGTCTACAGAGTTTCTCGTGGGACAGTGAGGTGGGTAAGATGTTAGGTGAAAAAAAAAGATGTGAAACTTTGTACAATATCATCTCAAGATGCACGTGTGCACGGAAAAGAGAATTGTAAAGTTTCAGCTTATTCTTAAATCGCTCTGGACAGCTCTCTGTGCCTTTTAGTTTGCAAGATGAAAGTACTTTATGCAGCCATTGGAGTGCTAATAACATGATGGTCTACATCTACATGGAGCAAGGAAATGGTTTTCAAAAAGGTCCTATTATCTGGGATCAGTACAAAACTCTCCAGCCTCTGTGCTGTTTTCCAATGGGACTTGTTATGAGGTGGGATATTCAGCATGCAGTATATTATTTTTGCATATGCATGTGTGAGGTGTGTGTGTGTATGTGTTGTAGTGGTGTGTGTATATATGTCTGTGTGTGATGCATATATGTATCATGTTGTACATCTTTCTTGATTACTCTCTGCCTTTCTTTTTGAGACAGAATCTCTCCCTGAAGCTGGAGCTCATGGATGTAGTTATAGCAGCTGGCCAGCATGCCCTGGGATCCTCCTGTTTCCACCTCCCAAGAGCTAGCATTACAGGTACACTGTTATGCTTCTAGTTAGCATTCTAGTTGATGCAGAGAAAGAACCCAAGCAAAAGCGGCTTGTGGAGGAATGGGTTTATTAGGCTTACAGACTCAAGGGGAGACTCCATCCTGGCAGGGAAAACGATGGCATGAGCAGAGGGGCGGACATCACCTCTGCCACAGCACTGCAAACAGCGGCAGGAAGGTGTGCCAAACACTGGCAAGGGGAAGCTGGTTTATAATCCCCATAAGCCCACCCCCAGCAACACAGCTCCAGCGAGGTTGTAAAATCCAAACTGCCATCAGCTGAGGATTGATTACCCAGAACACATTCACTTGTTTGTGGGGAACACCTGGATCAAACCATGACATGCACACTGCCACACTTGGCTTTTACACGGGTGCAAGAGATCCAAAGTCAAGTTCTCATGCTTGAGTGGCAAGTGACATCTCCCCAGCCTCCATGCAATGTCTTACAGAGAGAAGGGAGGCCTCCATCAATGGTACTGTGGACAATTCTCTCATTCTCTGTGATGTGAGTTTGAAACAGGGCAGAGACATGTTAGGGATGGGCATTGGCCACTCTGATCATCGGCTGTGCTGGAAGTGTGTTGGGATGGTGCACCATGAGGTCGCATGTGCCTCAGGTCAAGTTCATGTAGCAGCACACTTCCAAGAAGCCCTTGGTGTCGGTGTCCTGGGATGCTCGAGACCTCTGCACCTGTTCACCTGGATGTCTGTCCCTCCGTCCATCCATCAGAAATGCTGGAGTTCAGCCAGCTGCATCCAGATCTAGAGGCTGCAAGTCCCCAAGCCATTGTTGGGCACATTCACTTTAAGGAAATTGAGTTTCATCTTGGTATGGACCTGAGCCCTCTGGTGCAAATCAGTCATGGGGAGCCCACCTGTGGTGCATTTCTAGGGAATTGTCTCCCTACCCTGGGAGAAGCCCACCCTTGGTTTCATGAGTCACAGTGAGGCTACTGGTTCTAGCTTATATGTTTGATGCCAAAAGAAACTCCTGGGTCTGGAGTTGGCAGGGGACTTGTCCCTTCTGGGCTGTGTGCAGTGGTGGCTGAAACTCACCTCTGTTCCTCCTGTCACAACATCTGGCGGCAGTCCCGGCTCAAGCTCTGGACCTGTTTGTCCTTGGATAGCTTCTGGCTCTCGCTCTGGGGTTACCATCCTCTCACATCCCTACCGTCACCCAGCTGCCTCATTCTGCTCTCTCTCCCTCCCTCCTTGTCACTCACCCCACTCAGAAAGCCTTAGATATCCCCCTGCCCTTCCAGGCTCTTCCCCACGCCTCCTCTTGAGCTCCCAGCACCTCCTAGCCTGTTGCCTGTTGCCACCAGTAAGAGAGGAGATGAGACCCCTCACACCTGGCAGGGATGTCCGGTAGACCGGGAGTTGGTCGGAGACCTGCTCCTCTGCTGAGGGTGGCCCTCTGATAGAAACTTGGGACCCAGGAACCCCCAGCGTGGACTTGTCTCTCCAGTGCTAACTAAGCACGCATAACTAAGCATGACTATGCATGGGGCTGAGTCTAAGCCCACAGCTAGGCACACTGTGGGAATGGAAGGAGGAAATCTCCAAATAGTTATGGGACCTGGAAGAAGAGGGGTCCTTCCATATCCAAAGATGACTCCCACTTTGAGCCATCAGTTTTCAGAGGCCAGCGTCTGCGGTTTTCCTGGTGGCCTTTCCTGAGTCTCACAGCTGCTCATGGCTTTTTCTGCTCCCACAGCTTGCCATGTGGGGAGTGCTCTGCATTCCTCAGTGTCCCTGTCACAGAGAATAATGTCACACCACAGCACACTGCCCAGGGCGCCAGCTTGGCACCGATACAGACTCAAGAAGCACAAGCTCACAGCTGCTGCTGGCTGGAGAGAGGCATCCTGGCCCTTTCCACCCCCAAGATTGGCTGGGGGGGGGCGAGAGGGGGCTGAGCCTTTATTCTTCCCCTGTCTGTTCTCCACTGTGCTCCTGGCAGAGTCAGACGCTCAGAGGACCTGGAGCTAGAATCACAAGACTCTGACATTGCGTTACAGAAGCTAAAGGAGCCATGGGGATGAGTTGTAACAGGTGGCTTCCCTGCACCCCAGGGTCCTCTTGATCATCATGGATGTAGAGGCATTCGGCAAGTGCCGGTTACATTCCCAGCTCCCAGGATCAAAGGATGTGAGGTGGCAGGTGATACGTTACTTAGCGTACAACCTGTGGTCATGTGTAAGGATGCTGGAGAAGGTGAAGTGCATGGCCTGAGTACCGTAGAGGGGGTGAAGGGTCCTGAGGCTGAAGTTGGCAGGATGGGTTGGCTCTGGTGCAGCAATAAGCCTGCTCGTGTCTCGGTGACTCAAGAGGAGAAGTTCACTATCCACCTGTGATGGTTGATGTTGTCAACTCGATTTTTTTGATTATTCTAATTCAAGGTTGAGGGTACAGTTCATCACTGCAGGGAAGGCATGGCTGTGGAAGCGGGTCTAGGCTGTGGCCACAGGAGCCTGTGGCTACTTGCTCACATCTCCAATGACCAGGAATCAGAAAGGGGATAGGAACCCCAAGCAGATCCTCATCGATTTCATCCACTTCCTCCATCTTGGCTTTACCTCCTAAAGGTTCCATAATCTCTAAAAACAGCATCACCAGCTGGGGACTGAGTGTCCACACACATAAGTCTGTGAGTGGTGTTTTCTAACCAATCCAGAGCACCCTGTAAGCTGATGTCCCTTGTTACAGCACTGCCTGAATGCCCATGAGATACAGATATGGAGGTGGATGGCACAGAAGAGAGAGCTTGAATTCATTCATGGGGAGCCCATGCCTTCCAGGAAAGATGACGCCTAAATCCAGGGCACTTCCAATGGGTGCTGGTGGGGTGGGGGTTGCTTCTCAAGGTCAAGGCTGGATCCTCTGTGTTCTTTGTTCTCAGACCTGTTGGGGTCTGAGCAGACTCTCAGGATTTAACTCACAGCTGATGGAACCTCAGTGAGCTCTGTGGGTGCTGAGGACCTGCCGAAGGGTCACGCAGACTAATCTCGGAGAAATCCTACTCAAGGGCATTAGTTACTTTTCTCACTGTGACAGAGCTTTTAACAAAAGCAACTCATGGAAGGAAGGAAGGAAGAAAGAAAGAAAAGAAGGAAGGAAGGAAGGAAGGAAGGAAGGAAGGAAGGAAGGAAGGAAGGAAGGAAAAAAGAAAGGGTTCACTTTGGCCACTGGCTGGGGGCGCAGTCCATCATGGCAGGAAAGACATGGTGGTGAGTGTGAGGAGGCCAGTGTTATTGCATCTGCATTCAGGATGCAGCGTGATGAATGCAGGTGGTCAGCTCACCTTTTCCTTTATTTTCATTTATTCCAGGATGCCACCTCATTGACGGTGTTGCACACATAGAGGGTGGGTCTTCCCTCCTCACTTAAAGCTCCCTGGAAACACCATGAAAGACACAACCAGAGCTGTGTTTCCATGGAGTTCCACAACCAGTCAAGTTGATGGTGAAAATTAGCCATCACACTGAGGATACCTTTGACTTAAGTGCCTGAACATCAGCCTTTAGTCTAAGAAGCTGCTGGTCCCAGGAAGCTACCCTGGAATGACGAGACTCAGCCCTCAGCAGCTTATGACAGCTCAAGTGGGTGCTTTGCAAATGTAGGCAACCCAGGAGAATGCCAAGGTCTCCAGGTGAAGTCTTTGTGAATCTCCCCAAAGGCTGAGCTGGGAAGTCAAGGTTGACTGGAAGGATTCAAGAATCAAAGACGGCAAGTTTATATCCCAAGCCTTCCTGTGCTCCAGCGCTGAGGGCTTCATCTCATGACCACATCAACGCATGAAGGAAGTTGGGACATGGAGCCCAGGAAAGGGCATTACTTCCAGCCTTTGGGAAGATAGAACACTTGGGCAGGAAGGACATAATCCAAATTACAGCCTGTTCTGCAACATTCATTGCCTTCTCGACATGAATTGGCTCATCCCATCCTGAAGAACGGGTCATAAACCCGTGGAAGGATTTGGCCTAGATGAGCTTGACCACAGCCAGCACCCCCTCCCCGGACACGTGTTCATTCATGACTGTCATGTTCCACAGGGAGAGTCACTTCCCAAGGACAGACCCATCCATCACGACTCTGCATTCCCCTGACACCTGGAGTGACTCACGGCTCCCTGAACAAATACTGGCAGAATTCCCTCACTGTTGTGATCATTCTTGCAAATTCCTCTGTTCAAAGCTTGTGTTCCCAGAACCGGGGACCCAAGACCATGTCACTGTCGATGAAGTCTTTAGCCAGAGACCATTTGGCCTCTTGAAGAAAGCTACTGGAGCATAAATCCATGCCATCAAGTTCACATCCTTTCCCCGCTAGCCACGAGCTGGCACTTGGCTTGCTGACCTGCTCTTCAGAGAACAGGTGTCTCTGCAGGAGTCACTGTATTTGCTGAAATGCCTCGGGTTTATTTAAATTCTCTGCGGCATGTGTGGGAAAGCTCGGGTTTGGCTGTTGTCGCGTGCCATTGGACTTCTTCCAGGTAACCACCTGTGTCACACAGCCCAGCATGAGGGTTACAGCCGTGGCGGTGCTGCCTGGCCTTATGTGTGTTCTCACTTGCCCCGCGTCTCCAGAATATCCTAGATTATGATGGGAGGGTAAAATGGGTTGAAACTGCTAATGGGAGGGGCCGTTGATACTAAGGATGCTCTGTGTCCTCCATTGCCACCTTTAATTATTGTACAAGTTCTTTGTGATGCTCACGCTTGCTTCCTGTGATGAGTGGGAGTTACATGAGTGTACTTGATGTGTAATGAATGACAGACATAGTTCCCGGCATCCAGGGAAGCTGGTAAGGAGGAGGCAGATGGCTCTGCATGCAGACCAGGGCATGTGGCCATGATGTCAGTCTGCTTCTCAGAGAAGGTGCAGAGCTTTGGAGGCAGGTGGCACCCAGCCAACAGCATCATGGCTGGTGGCTCAGAGAAAGAGTGCCGAGGAGAGTAGAGGTGCTCAGTGGCAACCAGGGCTTCTAGGGGAAGTAGCTTGTCATTTCCAGATCGGCACTTTGGGGCACAAGTGCTCTGTACATGGTCTGGATATGACCAGGAGGGACCTGAGCCTGGCTCAGCAGAGACCCTGTGTTTGGAAGGGCGTGGAGACCGCAAACAGGGGACTGCTCGATTTGGGGGATGTAAGCTTGCCAATTGAGCCTGGCACACTTCATATAATATGCCTGAGGTAGCAGTGGATAGCAGCTACCAGTCTGGCTGATGCTGTGGCTGCGAGTACAAAGAGGAAGTCACCTCCTGAGACCTGAGCTGAGGGTATGGATACCCTACCCTATGGTTCCTGGCCCTCTGGGCCTCCTGCAGGTACCCTCATTGACTGAACCCCACAGGACACTGGAGCATAAAATCATAGCTGAAGGGTGCACTTAGGCCGAGCTCTCTCAGAGGCCTGGAGTAGGGCAAGAAGACAGAGAAGACACCCAGCTCAGTGCCCAATGGCCATCCTCTCCAGGGCAAGGCTTGTGCAGGACCACATTGCTGCAGAGGCTAGCCCAGCAAGAGACCGGGTGAATGCCCGAAGGGAATCCAAGTGGATAGGAGGTAGAGTGAGAGAACCTGGCTCCTGAAGGTTCAGACATTGACCAGCTCTGACTTCGGCAAACTTCTGGACAACAGTGTCCTCATGCGGAAAAGGGGACAATGAGGATCATCCCCAGAGATTCTGGGAGGCCAGACAGGATCTCTAAGATGGGGCTGCGGGGCATTCCTAGGAGCCAAGAGGCACAGGGAACACTGTGGTTATGTTGAGGTTATGTTGTCAGAGGCTGTGCAGTCATCCACAGGGGCTACAGAGCCTGAACACAGAGACCAGGCATGGTGTCTACTCACAGTGAGGAGCAGAGGGCAGGAGGGGAACTCAGGGAAAAGCAGGTGCAATTACCATCAGAAAGAAAGCGCTTCTGACTGACCCTGTGTGAGTTACCTGGTACCATGAAATAATAGTCCTACAAACCAAGCGGTTTAAAGTGACATATTGTCTCAGCTTCTCTCAGAAGCCTGGACCTAGCTTAGCCATATGCATGGTGAGCTTTACTCAAATTATTGGCGCCAATACTGTCTTCTCATCTATAGGTCCAACTGGGAAAGGCCTTGCTTGGGGGTGGTGTTTATGTCCTTGCTGCTGAAGGCCTGGGAGCCTGCTGGCTGGGGGCTGGGAGCCATCTTCAGCTCCTCACCACACGGGCCTTTCCACAGGGCAATTCAATATGGGACCTGCTTCCTCCAAGCCAGAAAATGGGACATCTCCCAGGGAGGGAACCTTGCAATCCATACAATGCATTCATTTGCATCCTCTGGCCCCACCACACATTATTGGTCAGAAGCAAGTCTTGGGTCTCACCCACATGCCCAGTTGGGGAGAAGGTCTGCACCAGGGTGTGAAACCAGATGGTGGGAACCGTGGGCCCCTACAGAGATGCCAAGACATACATGTCATCTTAACTCATTATAAAAAATGAAATAACAAGGTATCCAATATAAGCTTTCCTCTGCGTTTTTTGTGTGTGAATGTTCTCTCTCTCTCTCTCTCTCTCTCTCTCTCTCTCTCTCTCTCTCTCTCTCTCTCTCTCTCTCTCTCTCAAAAGGGCAAATAAAGATTTTGGTTGTATACAAGGCTCTTAGATTTGAGGTATATTATTTCTTTAAGCTGTGGCATCAGAATCCAATTATGTTTCTATAAGAAAAAGAGCCATGGAGAAATCCCACAAGTACATCTGAGAAACCCACGGGGATTCCATAGTCTTCAAAAGTGAAGTAGTCACTTCAGACACTGAAATTTTATTCCAGGGAAATGGCTCTGATGGGCAATCATCACGGCCAAGGAGAAGTTTCTAGATTGCCAAAACATACTTTTAACTTTCCAGGCAAGTGACAACAGAGAAGAAGGAAAAATATGAAAAAGATAAAGTAACTTATGAAACACAAGATTTGTCTGTGACCCTATGGCCTTGGACGCTATGAAAAATATTCCTTCAAACCAGACCTCTCACAGTGTCCAATTCTAATGATGTCAGTGTTAGATAACAGCATTTATGTTCTAGGGTCTGTAAACAAAATTGTGAACGAGTTGATTTTTGGATTGCAACCTCTTTTAGCTTAAAGGGACATACAAGAACGTGACAGTTACCCTGAGAAGGCCATGGGAAAGAATTCAGATGGTAACTAGATATCTCGCTAGTTGTTTTAAAATCTGAATTTAAGGCATCTGTCTGTAAGCTTTTATGTAACCAGATATTACTGTGATTAATTAACCCTCAGTTTTTTCAACTTCATCTGAACTTTTTAAATAAAACCTATCCATTATCCTCGGAGCTGTTTGTCCCGTGCCTGTGTGAGCTGTATGAGTCAACCATGTTAATTATGATAAATAAAAGATAAGAGAAACAGCAGGTATTCCCTCATAGGCTCCACAAGTAATTGAGGTCCTTAATTTTTACCAGCTTATGTGGCTCAGGCCGGCCCAGGCTCTGTGCTCTCTACAGAAAACCCTCCAGGGGTCTTTTCTGGAATTGCTATAGGGCATCTGTGGTCATTTGGCCCAGGAAGGCTGAGGACACTGGGGACATGGAGTTGGTCCTCTCTAGCCTTTCAAAGATGTTTAGCCAAATATCAGAAAAAGGGGGGATGAATATGGAGCTCGGGTGATGGCTCAGTGGTTTATGTGGCAGCCTGACGGCTTGAGGGGGCCCGATTTGTCTTTCACCCCAAGTTTGATTCCCCAGGACCCACATAAAGAGTTGAGTGGGCCATGCACATTGGGCCCCCAGTCCTGTGGAGAGTGGAGACCAGAGAATCGCTGGGACTTGTTGGGCAGCCAGCTTGACCAAAGAAAGGGCACATCTGCGTTCAGTGAGAGACTCCATCTCAAGGAAACATGCAAACGAGTAATAGAAGAGAGCATCTTCTCTTCTGGCCTCTGAATACATTCCAAAGGGACACATGCATCTGCACTTGCCTAACACACACACACACACACACACACACACACACACACACACACACACACACAGAAACTTATGAAACAGAATGTAACTGAGTCTATGGTATATTTGTCTCTGACTGTCAACTTGACAGGATTTACAGTCATCACAGAAATAAATCTCTGAGCTTAAGTCTGTGAGGGAGTAGGTGACCCACCTTAGTTCATGGTCAGGGGCCCCGGTCTGAATTAAAAGCAGCATTTAACATTCATTGCTGTCTGCATCCTGAGTGTGGACGCAGCGTACCCATTTCTGCTCCACACTCCTGTTGCCATGTCTTCCCCACCAAGATGGACTATAAACTCCAACTGTAAGCCCAAAGAAACTCTGCCTCCTTAAGTGGCTTCTGGTCAGAGATTTAATCACAACAAGAAGAAAGTAATTAATGCACATGGCCATGATCATTATTATGAAAAATATTACCTCAAATCATAAATCTCATTGTAAATAATCCTAATTGATGTCAGAGGGTTCAATGACATGTGTATGTTGATCTAGTTAAGATTTAGAAGAATGTTCAAGCATCTTTGAGGTCCAGGGAGAGGAGACACAGGAGCTATGGGGGGGCATCTTACACTCAAGTCAGCATACCTGGGCCCCTTGTTACAACCTGGACAGCATGATAAGCCAGCCCCAACACCCCATGAGACCCTCCAAAGCCTTTACTGCAGCTGCATCACAGGACCCCCTCTTGGCTCTGCCCAGCTTCCCAGAGCTTCTCCATTCCTTTCTCCAACCTCCTGCCGCAACCGTATAGTTCTGGGGTCTCTTTCCTCAGGGGCAGACCTAGAACTCCCCTCTTATAGACCTACCTGCCTGCAGAACATAGCATTGTCTTCATCCTCGTACTTTCCCATTGTAGCTGTCCAGCTCTACCCTTCCTGTTCCCTTCCCTCCTTCCCCTGGCCCTTTGAAGGAATGTGCACAGGAACTTTGAGCTTGTGGCTTCGCAGAGTCTGTCAGATTCCTTTTCTCATTTATTGACAGTTTTTATACATGCATATAAACTATTTTGATCACAATTCATCCTCTCCTATTACCTTCTCTCGTTCCCCACTTCCCCTTTCACCGAAACTCTTCTTCTTCCTAATTAGTCCCTCTTCTACTTAGTTAATCTTTGTCCATAGGAGTCTGGAAACAGGAGGAGGACGGGCAATGGGGAAGGCTGGGGTCCTGGCTCAGTCAGGCCATGGTGAGAATGCTGGCACTGCAGGAAGGAAGGGTGGCATGGTGGTGCACACACGCTGACAGATGGGAGTCTTTCAGGTTGCTTTGACTTTGCCTTTTATTCCCCTCTGTTTTGAGTTTCTTCTTCTCATCTTCCTTGTGTTGGGTTGGATTAGAGGATTCCTCTTTCAAGTATGAGTCATTCAGACTCTTTTTTTTAGAAGTTATGAAATGAAAGTGTATGTGATTAATTTAACTAACACTAATTTTTGATATGCTCTTTATCTCTCTCTTTATTAGCCCTTTTTGGCAATGTTACTTGTGTTAGTTATTATCATTTGGGGGGGGTTGAGGTAGGGTCTCGCTCTAGTCCAGGCTGACCTGGAACTCACTATGTAGTCTCAGGGTGGCCTTGAACTCATGGTGATCCTCCTACCTCTGCCTCCCAAGTGCTGGGATTAAAGGCGTGCACCACCATGCCCGGCTCTTGTGTTAGTTATTTTTGGGTCACAGGGACAAAATACCTGGCAGAAACAACTAACAGGGGGAAGGGATTTATTTTGGCTCACAGTTTTGGAGTATTCTATCCATCATGGCAGGAATGGCCCAGTGAGGTATCTCAGTTCACCTCTTAGCTGGCCAGGATCAGAGAACAGGAAGTGCGCAAGGATCTGTACCCCAGTGACCTATCTCCTCCAGCTAGCCCCACCTTTCACAGTGTCCAGAGTCTTCTACATCAGTGCCACCAAGTGGAGAACCAAGTGTTCAAACCATGAGCCGATGGGGGTCTTGTCACCTTCAAGCCATACCTTGGCTACTATCTTCTTAGTCTCCCAGGACTTCATTCTTGCACTGAATGAATCACCTTCAAAAGGGAGGACATCTTTTACTTTTGTCTCTTTAGGATTCTCCTTATAGTCTTCTACAGCCATTCCACCTTGATCTCTGAAGCTAAGCAGGGTCGGGTCTAGTTAGGACTTGGATGGGAGAATTCTCTTGACTGTCTTCTGTTTCCTGAAAGAGGACTTGGCTTTTCTAGGTTTCTTTCTGTATTTACTTTTCTTTTCTTTCTTGGGGGGGGGGGATCATGTTGACGTTTTAGAACTGTGGGTTTGTATAAATTACTGATTTTGATGTTGAAATTTCTTATCCATGTTGTCTCCAGATCTTTCCTACTTGACATTTTCCAGTTTGCTTCCGGGAGTCTGAGCAAACAGCTGTCATGTTCCTCATGGAGTTCCAACGTTCCTGGCCATGTCCTGTGAGGTGTCCTCTGTTTCCGACTTAGCTGAAGTCTGCTTCTTTCTTTTCTTTCCTCTGGTCACTGTTGGTCTCCTATTCACTGATCATCTCTCTGCCACGTCCACCCTGCTGCGATATAGGTCCATTGATTGCATTAAAATTTCAGTTATTGCATTTTTTATTTGTAGAAACACATTTGGCCTCTTTTCGGATCAGCTATTCCTCTGTAATCTTTTCTATTTCCTTCTCATTTTTCATGTGAGTCCTTTATTCCCTTGACCGTGGCAAACACTGCAAGGTCCCTGTTGCGGTCAGCTTCTTAGTTACTGCACAGAAGGAACCCAAACAAAAGCAGCTTGTGGAGGAATGGGTTTATTTGGCTTACGGACTCGAGGGGAGACTCCATCCTGGCAGGGAAAACGATGGCATGAGCAGAGGGGTGGACATCACCTCCGCCACAGCACTGCAAACAGTGGCAGGAAGCTGTGCCAAATACTGGCAAGGGGGAGCTGACTTATAACCCCCATAAACCCGCCCCCAACAACACAGCTCTGGTTAGGTTCTAATTCCCGAATTGCCATCAGCTGAGGATCGATCTATCAGAACACATTCATTCGTTTGTGGGCGACACCTGGATCAAACCATGACAGTCCCCATGCCTGCCATCCGTTATCACAAGGAAGACTGAGTGAATCTTTGCCCTAAAACCCTGCACTGTTGTGCCTCCCTTGGAGAGATTTTGTGTCCGTATCTGGGTGCCTTCCACACCTGGCTCAACCTCACTTCTTTACCTGGAGCCTCCCTGAAACTGGGTGTCATAAGCCTGGTGATCAGCTCCTCTCCTCAACTTCCCCAAGCCACAGTTTCCAAGAGCCAGACCCTCTTCTCTCCCGTTTTCTCCTCTGCTCAGAGTGGCTGCCTTCAATTTAAATGTGTATCAAAAACAAACACTTATTGATGCATAAGATTTTTTTGATTTTCATTTGGATAGTAAGAA
This sequence comes from Zapus hudsonius, assembly GCA_004024765.1. Taxonomy (NCBI): domain Eukaryota; kingdom Metazoa; phylum Chordata; class Mammalia; order Rodentia; family Dipodidae; genus Zapus; species Zapus hudsonius. Next base: position 85,229 of record PVHP010001469.1, on the reverse strand, counting down.
GGTATTATGGAAACTTCATTCCTCCTGGGATTCTAAACCCCTGAAAGATACAATAAATGTTACAGAGGAGAAATTGAAGCCCAGATGAATCTTTCTTCCTTCCTTCCTTCCTTCCTTCCTTCCTTCCTTCCTTCCTTCCTTCCTTCCTTCCTTCCTTCCTTCCTTCCTTCCTTCCTTCTTCCCTTCCTCCTTTTCTTCCTTCTTCCCTCCGTCCCTTCCTTCTTCCTTTCCTCCTTTTCTTCCTTCCTTCCTTCTTCCCTCCCTTCCTTCCTTCTTTCCTTCCTCCCTCCTTCTCTCTCCTTCCTTTCCTCCTTCCTTCTTTCCTTCTCTCCCTCCCTTCTTTCTTTCCTTCCTTCCTTCCTCCTTTCTTTCTTTCTTTCTTTCTTTCTTTCTTTCTTTCTTTCTTTCTTTCTTTCTTTCTTTCTTTCTTTCTTTCTTTCTTTCTTTCTTTCTTTCTTTTCTTTCTTTCTCTCTTTTCCTCCTCCTCCATGCATTTCAAGCAAGAGCTCTGCAACAAAGCTATATCCCTGGCCTAATTTTTACTTTTAGATTTAGAGCAGGGCTTTCTAAAGCTGCCCAGGCAGACCTTGAACAACCCATCTCTAGCAGTTACCTTCTTGTTGCTGGGACAGAACACCTGACTGGAAGCTGCCTATGGAAGGAAACAGTTTATTTTGGCTTATAGTTTTTATTAATAGCCCTGCAGATATTTCATTTATTCATTTATTTTTATCAATAAATTTAATGAAACTAATTTATTAGATTTGTTTAAGTATGAAGAATTAAAAAGAATTTAGATTAAGTTTATAGATATGCTTAGTTATAAGTAGGGGAGGACTTGTCCACATAATCTATCTAAAAGTGCCATATAGAGTCATATACTGATAAACTAAGATGATACAAATTTTATGTTAAGACTTAATTACAAAACAATATGTTATGATAAAACGAACCAATCAAGTTAAAAGGAGTGTAAGATCTAAATTTATAACAGAATGAAATAAATTAAAAATTGCCTATTTTGTTGGTTAATGTGGTAGTTTGGATGGATGGTCCCATAGACTCACAGGTGTTTTATTAAGATGGACTTGCAGCATTAGTTCCCAGCAGCAGGTAAACTCCTGCTACAGGGCTGTGTCATTGGGCAGATCAGAGAGGTTTGAGCTCTGGCCTGGTCCCTGCTTGCTGTTTTTGGATGTTTGCTGGCTGCTGGTGGTTTCTCTCTGCTTGGACCTGTAAAGGGAGCCAGCTTCCTGTGTCGTTAATGGTACTTCCACTGTAAGCTTCAAATAAATCCCTTCCTCCCCTAAACTGTGCCTGACTTAGATGTTCATTCCACCAACGTAGAGCTGTCTACAACAGTTAAATTCTGCTGTAAATTGTAAGTAAATCTCATTGTTGTCTGTGACTACATGTGATTATGTTATATGCTTTGTGAGTTTCTTGCTATAGTGTCCCTGACTTTTTATTTTCTGTACTTGTGTCATTTGTCTGTCTTGTGTCATTTGTTTGTTGGTCAAGCCGTGAATCATGATTTACGTGTGTTTCTGCGTAGAATTACAATATAGCTTCTAACACTCAATCTGACCATCTGCTTTGTTATGCTGCTTCTCGGAAAATATCTAAGTGTTAATTACCAAACTGGCTTGGGAATAAGGCAAAATATGAAAGAGAATGGGACACAGTTTCGAGGGGAAGCCTCATCATGGAAAGCATGCAGGAGCAGAATGCAGAGAGGACACAGAGTGAGAAAGTGGAGGACATGCAACACCCCAGGCCGCCCCCAATGACACACCTCCTACAGCAAGGCTCCACCTCCCAAAAGCTCCACCAGCTGGAGACTAAGTATGAGGCCACAGACACATCAGACCACAGCACCGTCCTCCTGCCTTAGCCTCCTGAGTACCTGGGAAATGGGGCTGTAAGGACTTACCTTTCCTGAAGAATGTATTTCTGATTTGCTTTTGCTTCTATTTTTCACATGAACACCTGTCACACTTTCAATTAATTCTTAAAACTCAAGACCTTCATGTAGATCTAGGAGAGCATATTTTGGGAGGAGGAATACATATCCAACTTTTGCTGATGGCAAACCATTTCAAATTCTAAATTCAGGCTTTTGTTCTACTTTCACCATTTTAAGAAGGATTCATTCTGTAGCTGCCTCTCCTATTTCATTTCTTGATTCTCGAAAATAATCATTTATTTATGTGTGTGGTCTGCATCTCTGTTGCTCATGTCTGCCTTATTTCCTCTGCGTCTTTTGTTCTTTTCTTCTTCATGGATCCTGTTTGGCTAAGTAATGGGCACTTTGTTGAGACCTCAGTTTTACTCATATATTTTACTAATTTCTAAAAGTATTTTCATTTATGAGAGAGAGAGGGAAGGAGAGAGAGAGGGAGGGAGAGAGAGAGAATGGGTACACCAGGGCCTTTCGCCACTGCAAACAAATTACAGATGCATGGGTTACTTTGTGCATTTGGCTTTACGTGGGTCTTGGGGAGTTGAAAATGGGCCATCAGGCTTTGCAGGTGTCTTTAACCACCAAGCCATCTTTCCAACCCTAATTTACTAATTTTTAATACCTTCTAGACAGTCACCTTTCTCTGTCATCACTTCTAGACAATAACTCAAAATCTGAAAAGTGTTAAGAGCAGAGGGAGGAGCTAAATATACACCCGAAGCCAGGGCTGTGGCTCTTACCCCGCCTTTCCCTCATCCTACCTTGTCTCTTTTACCTGGGTCTCAGTTTGATCATTGCTAAGAGGAAGGCAATTGATCTAGGTCTCAAAACCAGAGTAGGTCTTAAGTATCCCGTAGTGTCTATGGGAAAGAGACCATATCAGAATGAAGGTCTCTGTTGGGAAGGCAGGAGAGGAGCAGAGCAATCAGAAAGGTCAGAGGAACCAGACAGAGCCTCAATGCCAGGCAGTAAGGAAGGAGGAAGCATGACCACCAGGTAGGCACCGTGTGGGAGGATTCCCTGTGGAGGTGGCATCTCTCAGCACACACTCTGCTGGCTCTGCATGGAACTCAGTCAGAAGACTACCATTTACAGACCTGAAGATAGATGATTTCCACATGCTGTGGGCTCATGTTTCTGGCATGGCTTTCAGATGCATGCTATTAGCCATGCCAACCTAAGTGATATTTTATGCCTCCCTTGCTCTACCTTTTGGCAAAGCCTTGGGTTGGGACAAGGAGGAACCATTTTTCATTTATGGTCTTTCTGCTTGTCTATTCTGCGAGGTTGTCTTGGCCCTCATGGATGTTACTATGGATCTGGAGAAATTATAAATTTTGAGCCAACATTCCTTTAACCCAATGATTGCCAATTTCAGTATGTAATTATCCATCAGGCTATAATAGAAAATCTTTTTTTGTTTACTAAAAATGTGTGCTAGCCTCCATCTGCTGGAAGGCACTCTCTCTGCCAGTGTCTGGCTGCTCCTGGAGGAGGGGGCTGCCGGATGTGTTTCATAGGGATTACTTACATGGATAGGGATGGGTGGTTGGGGGTCCATGTTGTTTTGGACATGGGTTGGGGTGGTGTTGGTGGCCACTGTCTGTACTACTGAGAAGGCCTCATGACCCAGCCTAGACAGCAGAATGGCGCTGGAGAAGCTTGAAAACTGATGGTCAATCAGTTCTGGAATGAGATCTACAGTTCTTGACTTTACAGACCATCCACTCCCTGACATGTCCCTCACATTTCAGCTTATTGTCACTACGCCTTCTTTGTTGGCTTCAGTCTTATCATCCATAAAAATGAGGCAGGTGCCTGGGTCATTTCTAAAGATGTCTGTGTTTTGCCTGAGCTGTGTACTCTGTGGCCCAGAGGGAATCATTAGTTGTAAGAAAGTGTTGTGTTTGTTACTTTTCTGGTTGCTTTAATAAAATACCTGACAAGAGGCTGAGTACGTACGGAAGGAGAGGCTGTCCTCTGGCTCACAGTCTCCAGGGAATGCGTTCCATCCTGGTGGGGACAGCATGGCAGCTGGAGTGGGAAATCCTCTGCTCCTACAGTAACCATGATCAGGAAGCAGAGGGTGAACAGAACAGAAAGTGAGGGCAGCTTGTCAGGCTCCGGGCCTGCTCTCGACACTCACATCCTCCTGATGAAGGTCCTACAACCTTCTCAAACACCACTGGCTATTCAGACACACAAGCCTGTGGGTGACATTTTACCTTCAAACCAGGCTGATTGACGCTACTCTTTCTTCTCATTAGAGAAGGCAGAGTCTGGGCGTCAGTAACGCTGGCTGGGGACAAAGGCCACTGAGGCTGGAGTCATAGATCTCCAGGTTGGAGCCATTGCTCAACCAGGGTAGCTCAGTCCCACCTTTAACAATTCCACTCTAAGGAGAGAGGAGAAGCAGAGAAATCCCAAGAGGCATGAGAAATAGGAATTCAAACTATGGGAAGTAGAAAAGGCAGTTGAGAGGGAAAATCCATTAAAGCCCAAGGAGAGTTGCACACAGCTCACCTGCGCCCCAGAGGACGGACTTTCTTGGGGTTGGGGAAATTTGTATGCATCCAGCCCACATCAGAAGCTTTAAAGAGCCATTAATTTTGGCATTATTTTCCTGCTTCAAAACTAAAGTGAGGATTATAAACAGTTTGACGAGCTTTAAAATGCTAGCCTCATTCATCAGAGACCCCCGTGAATACCCAGAAGAATATGAAAACGGACAAGGTTCCGTTTCATTCCAGAAAACTCCCTGAACCTTCTCCTGTCTCCATGCCTTGATGTCGGGGCCCCATGAAAGACAGCTGCCTCTAGGGCTTCTGACAGGGGTCCACCTCGAGCAAGGCATGGTGGGTGAAGGATCAAGACAGAATCGGTGTTTCTGGTGGTAGGAAACGGACTTCTAGATTACCTCACAAACACATAGAAAACATAAAAAGAAGCAAAATTATGCAGAGGCACATAAATTATGTAGATGATGGAAGTCCTATGCAAAACATGATATGTGCACATAATAGCTTATTTCCCCAGGGCCTAATTGAATCCTTTGGGTACCTTTTGAAGCATCTGAATATTCGGAAGAAAGTAAATTTATTATAATTTGAAAACTACCCCAATAAATAAGGCCGAAAGAATAATGTATATTGTATTGGAAGCTGGAAACTCGCAGCCTGGCCATTTCCCATAGTTCAACTAAAGCCCAAAGTTGCCAAAGTAATCAGACCTCAGTCACACAGTGCACGGTCCTGCTTTATGGTCTTCAGTGACTTCTTCTCCCAGACCAACAAGTTGTGTAAAACCCGTCAGAATTCATTCAGTTTATTAATACCCGCCCCTCCAAAGGATTCCTGCTGCCTCTAAGGTGGATAGCCCTGAGTGCTAACCCCCCCTGAACTTGTGACTTCATGAGAGACAGAATGTGGAAAACCATGAAGTCTCCTCTCTTTACCAGTGTGAGAATCAACATAGCCAGCCCAGTAGTAATGCTGCAAGAATTCCCTGTCACTCCTCACTCTGCCACACCACCCCTCTGGGGAAGGGGGGGTGAAGATTTCTTCAGGAAGGGGGGCAGCCATCCATTGGCTTTGTTTGGCTGGGCCGAGGCAGGCAGAGGAACGGGTTCAAGGTGAGATGGAGCAGGGTTTAATTTTTTAAAAATATTTTATTTATTCATTTTTCAAGCAGAGAGAGAGACAGAGAGAGAGAGAGAAAGAGAGAGTGAAAGAGCACACTTTGTGGGTCTGGCTTATGTGGGTCCTGGGGAATTGAACCAAGGGCCTTAGGCACTGGAGGCAAGTGCCTTACCCGCTGAGCTATCTCTCCAGCCCAGGGTTTAATTTTTGTAGATGGTTGAGGCATTGTTTGCTTGTGTGTCTGGCTTCCTGTGACTAATCTCATCAAAACGAACCCAAGAAAGTCTGAGGTCTTAAAGGCACGAAGAGAAGATCCAACGCAGAGCTGGAGCTAAGATGTGCCAGGAATTTGCCTTCCATGGTCAGCTCACATGCCCAGCTCACATCAAACATCGTGAGCCAATGAGGTGCCTTTACAACAAAACCTGGCTGTCTTAAAGTTCTGAAGACTAGATGTTCAAGTTGGTTCCTTCTGCCGACTGAGAGAGACCCTGCTTCAAGCCTGTCCCTAGCTTCTCCTGACCTTGGCAGTTCCTTTGCTGGCACACATCTTCAACTCTTGACATCATGCCATCCTTTTTCTATGTCATACATCATTTTTGTTCCAATTTCCCCTCTTTATAAAGATACCTATCCATTCTGTTGGATCATGGCTGATCCTCAAGTTCTCATTTAACCCGATCATTAACAAAGATGGAAATAAGATCATGTCCACAGGTGTTGGGACCAGGAGCGATCCAACAACCCATACCTCAAAGGAGTTCTGTCCAAGCAGAGTCTGGAGTTCATGGGAATCAAAAAGCAGATGAGGCCAGAGAAACAGGTGGGATCTTGGGGGTCCCCTATCTCAGCAGCTTCTTCTGAAGGGCCTCGCCCATTCTTCCAGGGTTGGATTTGTCTGTATAGACAGTCTATGCAGGTTTCATGGAGATATAGAAGAAAACCTGGGCAAACTGTGAACCCGATTTAAGCAGGAAATGGATTGGCGTTTCTTTTAAAAGTCAGTTTTGTGTTTAGTACTATAAAGCCCACTTGAAATCTATAGAAGTTGTCGACTAGGGTTGGAGAAATGGCTCAGTGGTTAAGGTATTTGCCAGCAAAGCAGAAGGGCCTGAGTTTGACGCCTCTCTACCCACATAAAGCCAGATGCACAACGTGGTACATGTTTCTGAAGTTCGTTTGCCGGAGGCCCTGGTGTGCCCATTCTCTCTCTGTCTGCCTCTTTCTCTCTCACTCTTTCTCTCAAATAAACAAATAACACATTTTTAAAAGTTGTCCACTAAACCAGGGTATTTCATGCAAGCACTGAGATTTCACTGTCAAAGGCTGATGGGAGATCAGGACTCACCAGTAGGAACAGGACAGTGGAAGGAGGAGACCACAGATGCTTGATGTGATAAGCTGGGGGGCCCTGTCTTCAGGAGTTTATAGCAAACACCTTGTGAGTGGTACCTTCATCGTGGCTTCCTGATTCCAGAGACTCCCTTTGTACCTGAGTGAGACACAGGCTTAATGTAAAACCATCCATGAATTTCTTCCTGGAAATGAGGGAAAACTGCCTTGTCCATTGAATGTGTGTGTGTGTGTGTGTGTGTGTGTGTGTGTGTGTGTGCTCGCTCATGTTTGTGCTGAGGGTGGGAGGGTTGTGGTGTTCATGGGGCATGTGTGTGTATAATGTATGAACATGTGTGTGTGTGTGTATGTATGTGCTCACGTTTGTGCTGAGGGTGGGAGGGTTGTGGTGTGGGGGGAACGTGTATGTATAATGTATGCATGTGTGTGTGTGTTTGTGTGTGTGCTCACGCATGTGCTGAGGGTGAGAGGGTTGTGGTGTGTGTGGGGCCTGTATGTCTATAATGTACTCACTGAAACTGGAGCTGCTGTTTTTTTTGTCCATTCGGCTGACCAGTGAGTCCCAGCGATTCTCCTGTCTCCACCTCCCTTGGGACTATGTGATAGGTAAGCATGGCCAGCTGAAGATGGACATCAGCTCCTCCTGCTTGCAGGGCAAGTGCTCTTATCTGCTGAGCCATCCCATTCTACCAGTTGAATTTAGAGGAGATTTAAGAAGAAACAGATAAAACGAAAGGGCTCAACTTCTACAATAACTCCACCACTTACCATTCTAGCACATCGGCCATATGGGGAGGAGAAGGAAGGGTAACCATGGAGTGAGAGTCCCGGTCAGGAAGCTAGCAGAGGCCACTTTCCCATTGGCTCCCGTTGGTATACTACAAACACACGCACACCACTGTGTGCAGTGAATGCACACACCTCACACAATTTTCTGGATTTAAACCTGAATCATAAGCTTGAAGAATTTGAAGGTAAGTCATCTTCCCCTTATTCATCTCCGTTACAAAGCTTCTGGGCCGGGGTGAGTGATGTTGAATTGTCAACTGGGGCTGGCAGTTAGCTGGGGGTAAGAGACATTCTTGGTACTTTCCAAGAACGTAGAGATGATCCCTTGTGTCTGCTGGCATCCTCACAAATGTGCAATGACTTTTCAAGGTGACCTGTGGATAACGGAATGTATCTTGGCCCCACCATGGGAAGAAGAGGCTGTTTTATCCTAAGCCCTAAGCCACCAGGTAGGCTTGCCAGAGGGTCACATCTTGGAACAGGTGTCTGCAGAGGGGTTAGTATGTAATGCTGGACGCTCGTGCCCTTGGTTACCTGCTACCTGTCCTGTTCTCTGTGAAGCAGAGTTGGAGATGCCCGTGTTGTGGTCCTTGGAGCAGAGACAATCCCTAACTACCCCTACTGCCTCTCGGAGGGGATCTGAGTACACAGCTCAACCCAGGATTATTGATGACACACTGTTGAAAAAACACCTCTGAAGCCAACTCCTCCGTCCTCCGAGGAGCTCAGATGTCCCCAAAGCACAAAGCTTGAGTACTTCTTTCCCAGTCCTGATGGAAACAGGGATTAGTGAGATGTTCATGGCAAAGCCTCATCCAGGAAGTTATGAATGAGCAATTCTAATTTCTTACAGGGTTGTGAGAAATCAGTTTGTTTTACATAGAAATGCAATATGTTCTTGATCTCTATGTATGCGATTAGAATTCTTTCCTCTGCTGCTACTTGTTTCATTATGGAATGAAAATTTGAGCTTATATTTTTGGACCTATGTCACCTCATGCATTTCAATGTCCAGTCCCCAAATCCCCGTCCCCCCTTCTATGGGGCATATCATCCCCACCTTGTTTTCCCCTCTTTGCACATTACTTTAGGAGATGGAGGAGTGGGTGGAGAGGCCTCCTTTAAGATTGTGACTCTGATAGAAGCAGACACCTAACCATCTCATGAATGTATTTGGAGGAATATGCCAATTTTTAAGATAAATGATGATTGCTTACCACCGCTAAGAAAAATCGAATTGCCATGCCGCAGACTTTGCAGCCCCGTGAAGATGAAGCCCAGAGCGTGGGGCTGCATCCTGGTGACAATATCCACCTAGAAGGGCGATCAAGGTCATGAGTCCAAAATGATTGGGGGATTTGGGAGGTGATTTTCTGGAGGGGAAACAGGCTGCTCTAGGATTGGAGCGATGAGGCAGAAGCAAGAGGAAGCAAGATGGATCAGAGGTCAGTGTGGGCATTGCAGGCCAGGCAGTGCAGCAGGAACTGGCCTGAGAGAGGTACCACAGGCTGGGTATAGCACCCAAAGGGGCTAGCCACCAACAAGTTCCAGCTTGCCTGAGTTCATCTGACATTTTACTGGGGATTTAATCTGAGAGAAAAATAATTTTTTTATTTCAGCATTCATCCCTTTTCCTTTCCTTTAATTTGTTTCGCCTGCATTTGTGTTTGTGTAAGCACGTGTGCATGTGTGTGGGAACACAGGGAGTGTGTGGGGATGCCTCTGCACTTGTGTGTGCGCTTGGGCATGCGCGTATGGAACCAGAGGCTGAAGTTGAGGGTCTCCCTCAATTGTTCTCTGCCTTATTTACTGAGGCAGAGTCTCTCACTGGACCCAGCATTCACAGATCCAGCTGGTCTAGCTAGATGGCTTGCTCTGGGGATCCTCTTGTCTCCACCTCTCCAGCACTGGGATTACAGATGTGCACCAGCATGCCCAACATTTACTAGGGAGCATGGAACTGAACTCGGGTCCTCATATGTCTGTGTCAAGCCTTTTATTAACTGAGCTATCTCCTGAGCCCCATCCCTTCATTTTCTGATAGTGTGAGAACATCCAGGGGTTGGTGGAGCACCGTTTTGTTTCAGTTGGCATAGCCGGTAGGGATGGTGTCTGCAGGTGGCATGCGTGAGTATGAGGGCCCAGAGGTGCAGGGCAGATGCCTGAGGGTGTTCAGAGGACCCATTAGGTGGCTGAGTTTTGCATAGAAAACACTCTGCTCTACCTCATCATTGTTGGAATGGAGATTATCCAATTTGTGGCTTCTCTGAATCCATTTCCGTTCCCCTGTGCACACTTTGGCCACTGCCCGGTTCATTAGCACCTTGGCCAGAGGAAGAGGGGATGGATATGGCAGCTGATTTATATTTCAGCAGTCTGCTTGGCTCATGGGGCAAACGCAGTGGGCTAATGAAACCAAGGTCAAAGGTAGGAGCCTCAGGTGGGCCAGTTAGCTGGGCCGTCTTGGCTGGTTGCAGATTGCAGCCACAGTCTGGCTGACAAGCGTGGTTCTGCGTCTCTACTGCCCAAGAATGAGGAGTATCGTGGCATAAATCTATTTGTGGCACTAGAAACAAAACCCACTGTGGGTTTCTGGTGGCTTGGAGCTTGCTCTCCCGGGCCCTCAGGTGGTGTTTCTGATGACAGGCTTGGGTGCAGTTGGGTGTGATTTGTGGGACTCCTGTATTCTCAGTCACCACAGTGTGGACTGCGGTCAGTAGGCTTTCCTAAGGAGCTTCAATATTTAATAAGCTGTGGGCAGTGTGTGTCAACCAGGCTGGCCTGTTGAGGCTTTCTGTCTGGCGTTAACATATTTCAAAAAGACCCGGCCCTGGGCGGTGGGCTGGAAAGATCTCCTGGGGAGGACGGAGAGCAGATTTTTATATTTCTGCATCTTCTTATGAAGTAAAATATATTTATTTATGGAACATGGGAGGTGCTTGGCATCTTCCATGAACTGAGGCCTCACAGGTTGAGGAGCAGAGAATTCTGGGAAATAGAGACATTGGCAAACTTGTTTCCTGTCGGATGGGCTGAGTCTTAACCAGAAAAGTATAGAGCCAGTTGATAGTCAAGGGATAGTGACCGACCCTCAGAAGGCCATCACGTCTGAGCTTGGGTGATCTGCAAATGCTTGGGTATCAGGTCTGGCATGCTCACAAAGTCCACTTGCAGTGTCTCCGTTGACCAGTGATATTTCACCATGAAGGGGCACCCCGGCTCCAGTGCACCTGATGCCCGGGTGCTTGGAACCTGGTCTCTATTCTCGCCAATCTTCTTTGGGTGTCAGGATGGCCGAGTGGTCTAAGGCGCCAGACTCTATTCTCTCCACGTGTTTTGCACGGAGTGCCGCTCAGAAGGGGGATGCTGTCTGAGAGTGTCTCTTCTTATCACTCCAACTGGTGATGCCACAGTAATATTATGCCTTATGGTCTTCAGGGAATGTTCCAGTTCCATAGCTTACAAAGCCACACTGAACAAAAGAAGGGCGATGGGTCTGTTTTGCCTCTGAAGCGGTAAAAGGAAACAGAACTTTTGAGCGTGTTTTCATTTTTCTTTCATAGAAATTTTGTTTTTTTTTTTCATTAATTTTTTTCTCCAGGGAGGTGATAGGAGTGAGCAAAGGGAAGCATGTAGGGGAAATCGCCTGGCTGAGATTAGACAAATCTCTGTCGCCGTGTGTCCATCTGCCTGTCCATCTGTGAATAACCTGTAATTATTAATAACATGAGTGATGTCATGAGCACTCTGGCAGGAATGCTGAGCCCCAGAGAGCACTCTAAAACTAGGCATCCCAGGACAAAGCCCAGAACGATCCATCCGTGTGTTCGCTCTGCAGCCCAGGGTGAGCCTGGCTGGCTGGCTCCCACGCCTGCCAGCCCTCTCGGCAGTAGCACTGAGCATATTGGATTTTCTCATCAACTTCCGATGAGACCAGCTTGGCGGCCTCTCAGAGGAACACCTCTTATATAAAAAAGGTCGAGTGCACAATCCCACAAAAAAGTCATTAAAAAGATGCATAGTTCTGAGTGAGTCCACCTTAAATTTACTGAAAGCCCAATGTCTAAAATAGCATGGAAAAGAGACTTCCAAGAAGATGACAAAGGAGATATAAATATTAGAGATCTTGCCCCTGGATCAGTTTCTGTTTCTCAGTAAGATGCTTAGGAAATATCTGAGGGTGTGGGAAGAAATCCCCTTCTCCCCCAAAACTCAGAAAAAGCCACCTCTATGGCTGGGGCGATAAGTTAGTTGGTAAAGTACTGGCTATACCAGCACGAGGACTTGAGCTTGGTCCCCAGAACTCACATAAGAGGTAGGAGGATGACCATGAGTTCAAGGTCACCCTGAGACTATATAGTGAATTCCAGATCAGCCTGGGCTAGAGCGAGACCCTACCTCGAAAAACTAGAAAACAAAAAAAGCCAAGCGTGATGGCCTGTGCTTATACTCCCAACACTGGAGAGTCAGAGACAGGCAGATACCTGTACTCAACTCAGCAAGTTCCAGGCCTGTCTCCAAAAGAGGTGGACAGTGTTCTTGAGGAACGATATCTCAGATCATCTTTTGGTTCCAAATGCACGCTCATATACATGCATGCAGGTGCATCTGCACACACTTGAACAATGTGCACACACACACACTCACTGGCATATACATGCACACATATGCACACTCACACTCGAACGCACATCCATGCACACACAGGCACACACATACACTCACACACGTACACACCAGAATAAACAGAAAGAATTCTCCGAGACTCTTCACTAGGGCCTGAGCTGCAGAATTGTTCCCCTCATGACTTGATTCCCTCTCTACTTCCTGTGTGCCGCACTGGGGGCACACATTCAAACTATGGCAGAGTTCTTGCTGAAAGAGAGGAAATGAAAAGGTCATAGAAGAGGAGCATGGGTTCGTCGAGCTTCCTGGTGGTCACTACAATATGTGAAGTAGGCTTGGCCTACCTCAACATCCTGCATTGCCAGACTCACATTCAGTGAGTCAGTATTTCTTTGACATACCTCCTGGCTCAGATCTGGCCTCACCATCTCTGCTTCCACCAGAATCCAGGGGCCTCTTGCTTGGCCTCCCTTGGGTTGAGGATGGAATGTACCCTTTCCCAGAAATGTTCAAGGCGAGATCCAGATATCATGGTTGTTGCACAAAACCCCTTCAGAGACAAAGGCTCTGATGGTGATCATAGGAACAGACTCTATTCATGATTATATCAGTCACTACAGGAGTTTAAATTCACCCATCCAAGAAAGCTACATCCCTGGATGATTAAAAAACAATCCAAGCTAACAGGATGCTGCTTGGTAGACATCCAGCCTCACAAGAGAGGATTAAGAATCGAGGCGAACAGATAATGCACACTTAATTTGAGAAATTACATCAAATGTCCATTGATTTTGATAAAATTATACAAAGAGTGATGAATGCCTGACATTCATTAAATTCATTGTGCAGGGTCAGATAACACTTAGAGACTTAGGTACTTAGTACATAGTAGAAGCCTCGGAGAAGGTTGGATGTCGACAGGAACCAGCTGTAAGCAGACAGTCACTCAGAAAAAGCAAGAAGCATGCTTGGGAAGAGGCACGTGGAGGGCCATGGATATGAACACCTCGTGGAGACAGAGAGGCAAGCTGCCACATCCACCAGCCACATGTGCTCTGGCAAAAAAGAGATGAATAACCATGGTAAAACCTTCCAATTAAGAGATTACGCTTTGATCCAGACACACGTGCCCATGGACACCGAAAAAGCCCCAAAGAAAAGCTTCAAGACTTCAAAGAACAGATACTCTGAGGGGCTCTATTCTCCATTAGGTAGAGAAGAAATCAGACATTTTAGAACGGATAAACACATCCAAGAATCATTTCTTTGAGAGTCGATGCACAAACAATAACACCTATAAATCCTCAGGGAATCTAACCAGAAATTTTCAGAAAGGAAAGTAAATAGACACTAAGTTAGAAACGAAAAGGAGGCAATAATAATGAGATAATTTTTAGGGATTTCTCTGCTCAGTTGTGCCTTCCCAGATTTTGGGATGCCAGTGTTCTATGGCGTTGCACCTACTGGGAGGGGTGGTCCCAGGGTGTGGGAGGACTCGGGAGAGGATGAAAGGCTGGCTTTTGGGGTTATTCCCAGCCTATTATATCGGGGGTCTGGCTTACATGTGGGTTCACTTTGAGTCACTACTCCCCAAGTGAGAAGAAAGTTGGGGCTTGACTTGGTCTTTGCCTGTTGACCTTGGCGGAGGAGGGGCGTTGTATTTTCAGTTTATGTTTTCATGTTCATCTGCCAGCACAGATCAGTCATCGTGTCTGCCTTTAGGGGGCGCTGTGCCATCGTAGCATCCAGTACAGACCCTTGGTTGTTGTCTTAGATATGCTTGTGATAGTTCAGACTACTGGAGTAAAGGCACACACACACACACACACACACACACACACACACACACACACACACACCATAAGTATTGAGAATGGACAAACAAAAGTGCAACGAGATTATTTATAGATGGCAGGATGTAGCAAGAAAAGCCACAGTAGCCATATTTTTTAATCGGTGGAAACCACAGGAGGGTCACGTCTTGCACTTTGTACAAGGTTAATGGTCAAAACCAAGGTGAGGGCTGAAGAGATGGCTTAGCGGTTAAGGCATTTGCCTGCAATACAGAAGGACCTGAGTTCAATCCCCCAGTGCCCATGTAAAGCCAGATGCACAAGAGGGCACTTGTGTCTGGAATCCATTTGCAATGGCTGGAGGCCCTGTTGTGCCCATTCTCTCTGTCTTTCTCTGTCTGCCTCTCTCTCTCTCCCCTCTCATTCAAATAAATAAATAAAATATTAAAAAAAAACTAAGGTGAATCCCTTCCTTATACCAACCTCAAAGCAATGGGAAGTTTCACATAAAATGCTCAGTGTCCTGCTAGAAGAACAGCGAGCCTCTCAAAGGTGGTGGGATAGACACAGCAAGATGTCCCACTGTGCAGTAGAGAAGGCTGCGGAGGCCTCTGGGCACCTGCTGGCTCCCTGTAGCTGTCACTTGCTACGAACCAGACACAGCTACCTGGAGAAGACATTCCAAGAGGGGCACCTAACACATCTCCATGGCTAGGCAGAGACCCTCGATGTCTGGAGACTTCTGGTATTCATCCTGTTAGCCTCGGCCCTGATTTGCAGCTGAGAAGGAGCAGAGCAGAGATCCATCACTGTTTCTCCACGTACAGGACAGTGCTTGGGTTTGCTTTGATCTTGGTCAGAAAGAGGGGGCTGTGTGTGCATGCGGTTAGTGTACATGTGTGTAAATGTGTGCGATGAGACTGTATGTGCACATGAATACAGGTACACACATGTACCAAGCCAATGGCCATGGAAAGGTACGGGGCATCTCAGCTCCTTTCTCTGGCCTCGGTGCAAGCCACAGATGTCCACAGGCTGAGCTCCCACCCCTGCAGGGAAGGTGGCTCCTGGCCACCCAGGGCTGTGTTGCTAGGAGACCACGCTTTGATGGTATATATGGAGCATGCCTGTGTTTGTCTTTGGCTCTCAGAAGGACAAAATTCACCATGTGGTGACGGAGAAATAATATTGAAAAGTACTTTAAAAATGAAAAAGGTGCCAAATGACGTTCTGGATTGCAGATGCTCCCCTGCTACCAATGCCCACCACTGGCAAAGACACGCTATTCAGGCATCTGACCCAGCGATTTGGCCAGGGCTCAGGCTGCATTCCGAGGCATCCTCTGGCTCCCGATGGGCTCTGTCCCCTTGCTGCTCCCCCTTAACTCTCTCATACCGCTCCATGCTTGTGTCCGTGATGCACGAGGTCAGTGTGCAGGTTTGCAGTGTGAGGCTAGGGCCGAGGACTTGCCCTGTCTTTGCGTCTTCCTCCCTGTTGGAATGTGGTAGAATCACAGGCAATAAGAAGTCCCTTTTGGACATTTGCCTGTTTGGGGAGGGGGTCTTGGGGTGTGTGGCTTTGTAACCCTTGACACCTTTACTCTGCACCACTGAGTCAGAAGATATTAGAGAGAGGTGATTGCTCTCCAGATGTGGCTGTCTGCCCTGTCTACCTGTGAGCAGAGACCATGGCCTGTGAGAGACCTGGACAGGAGGAGACTTGTCCTTGCCACATTGCAGGAAAGAGGCCCTGGTGTCCACTGCCTTGTGCCCTGCTGCCTCCTTCTTGGCTTCTAGCCTGGCTGCTCAGACCTCCAGCCATCCACATGCACCAAGGCCTCCTGACCCCTGGTGACCCAGGCCCTGCCAAGCATGAATGCAGTTGACTGTCACTTTGAGCTCCCCGATCTCAGGCCCCTTGTGACCGCTCACTTGACTGATTTCTATCAGGTTGGCAGGTGTGAGAGTGGCCATGTCCTCACTCCCTCCACAGTAGCTTCTGTTTCAAGCATCTTCCAATAGGTTCCTGGCAGCCATCTGAGGACCAGGAGGAAACAAGGCTGGGAGGGCCCTGCTGAACCTTTTTATAAAATACAAATGTGAATCATTAAAATAAAATAAACTACCACAGAGTTCCAATAAGAAACATCTGAAAAAGACTACAAGAAGTTTAAATTTAGAATAATGGCATTTTTCACTCCTCGACAGCTTGATATCTCTCTGGAATGCCTTCCCCACATATCTTGGTAGTTATTCTAGTTGATTATATCTTCATATTATAAGAATTAATTTTAGTATCAAATAAATTAGAATACCAGGATATTCCAATAAACTCGGCCAAATATTCCACTCAGTGAGGGGGGAACCCTTGATTGGAACTGGGGATTCAGGGCAATATGCACGGGATCCCATACTCTTGGGCTCCCAAGAAAAGATGCACTATGTGAGCGACTGCCGGGGAGGCTACTAAAAATATATGCTAGGTAATCCAGAATGGTGTATATTTGTTACCGATACTGATCTCATTCTCCGATGGAGATTGTGTTTGTATTTTTCAGGATACAGCGAGAGAGCTGTGGCCCATATAACCCTAAAAAATTTGAATTTATTTTTGATGGCTTAAAAGACATCTAGTTTCGCAAGATTACTGGTAAGATCATTTAATGTTTTTTCCTCTACAGTTCTTTGGCTGATGAGAATTTCTGGATGATATATGAACAAGAATATGCCCTGGGTGTGTGTGGGTTCTGTTGGCAGGCTCAGATCTTGTCTTTTCCTCTGTGTCGACTCATACCTTCCACCAGCCTCTCCTGGCAGGAGTAGGTGCCAGTGTGGAGGGCCCCCAAATCCTAGGAAAGGTCCTCATGCATCACAACTGCAGAAGCACCTGTGTTATGTACCTTTGTGTGGGTGGCTTGTTGTGTGCAGTCTCAGTGCGGATCTCCACGGCTTCCCAATTCCCTATTTCTCCACCTTCAACGGCGGCAGGTGCACACAGCGGGAGCTGCAGAGATGTGGTCGGGAGGCCTGCGCCTGTGGATGGATACACAGCAGGATTTCCTATCTGCCCTCCCCAGAGCTTGCATCCTATACATTCTTCATCTGCGACTTTTCCCTCTGTGTACAAATAATTTATATTTATATTTTTCCATGAAAAATATCGTCGTCCCCTCTTCCCATCCCCTAAAGCATCTTACCATCAAAGACCAGGGACTTGTCATCTGAATCAGAGACAGATGTGATGGAAACTGCTAGAGTGTGTGACCTTTGCTTGGGATCTAGAGGCATGTGACAGAGATAATGCAACCATAACTAATAAATGCCAATGCTGTGTCCAGAACCATGCTAACCCTCGATTCCCAGCGGTCAACAAATTGGCATGGGTACCTCACCAGCAAGCACACAGGGTACTCAGGCAGCTTCCAAAGACTGGCAGGCAGGTTGGCGGCAGCCTATACCACCAGGGGTCTTTAAAGGTGGGGTAGTACTGGATAAGAGTGTGAGGAAATGCTTCCTGGTTGTGGAGTGCTGGAGGTTTTGCAAGATGGAGGACGCCCGGTTCAGGCACAGGGGACCAAGGACAGTTTGGATGTGCAAGATGTTTGGGACCAGTCAGGGAACCCTGATGGACTTAGGCTTCCATGAGTGTGCAGAACACCGAGGTCAGAGCTTTGTCTGGGAGGAGGAGGTTGGCCTGGGAAAGGCAGGGAGGGGAGGCTCCATCCTTAAAGGAAGACAGGGTTAGACAGTCCACACATTTCCTGCTCTCTCTCACCGGGTGCTTCATTTGAAGCAAGGGCTGCAGGTGATCCACTTGTACCACTGAGCCTCTGACCTCCTGTCTGTCTATCCCTCCACCCCTTGTGGCCCCCCATCTATCTACCTCATGGGCAGAGTATCAGGTCTGGCCCGGTCCAAACTTCCCTGGACCTCACAGTGCAACCGAGGGGCTAGACTATGCTCTACAGTTGTGCCCACTGTTCTCGGCCTAACCCATTCAAAGGCCAGCCCTTCAGCGCCTTGTATCAGGGACATGCGCTTCTGCGCTCTTCCACAAAATGACTTCTGTTCATTTCCCTCCATCTTCTCAGACCTCCCATTCACTCCCCTCTACCATTTGCCCAGCATGGACCTGCTTCACACTTCCCTGAGCCAACACATTCGGGTGGGAGCCCATCCCTCCTCCCTCCATCTCTACCCACATCTGATTCTATTTGTGCAGATTCAAGGCAATGAAGCGCCCGGTCCTGCTGGAAATCCCTCCACTTCTCTGGTCTTTTCATGTGTCGGAATGGCTTTGTCTCTTTCCTCTCCATTTCCCTCTCTGCTTTGGACCATGGCTTCCTGCGTGCAGTGGCACCTGCATGGGGTGTCTCATCTCTGGGAAGTGGCTCTCTGAGGCCTCATCTTTCTCTGGCACTGGTGCTTTCCTCTTCCATACCACCAAGGCCCCTGTTGGGTGGGCTTGCTACTAAATTAGCCACCATGCAGTCCTGGGTACCTAATAAAACCATCAAAAACCATCAGGGCATTTGCTAACATGTGTCTCATTGGTATAAAGTAACTAGGTAGAAAAATCTAATTCTTGAAATCTGATTGCCTTTAGACATGTTGGCTGGTCAATTTTACATTTCCTAATTGAATAAATATATGACGTCTCTTTTAAAGGAAGGGATAGCTGCTTTTAGTGACGGTCAGAACATGGACAGTAGTAAGTCAGCTCATAGCCCAATGGACCCCATGGAATCCAACCCCTTCAAGTGCCTCAACTTCCATGGAGACCGGAGATCGTCCCTGAATCATTTTACAAACTCTGTTTTGGGTAAAAGACAGAAATCTATCAAACTGCACACCGATGAACTTATCACCAAGTTAAACAGGCTGCCAGCTCGGGGTGGCTGTGTTTGGCCCAGTGAATTCAAATGCGTGTCAATTTCCCTGGTGGCAGGAGAGAGGATGGCTGAGCTGTCAGATGGTGACATGTGGAAATACATTAACAGTGTTTAAAATATATTTGAAGGGGCCGGCTCATATTCGATAACACACTCGCTGACAATGATTTGTGGGGAGATGGGAACCCCGACCTCATCTCTCTCCTGCAAGGGTCTTTGGAATGAGTCTCTCCCACGACACTGGGTGTTGGAGGGAAGTTCTGAGACAATTAACAATACCTGTTCCGACCCCGAAGGTCCCCTGTGTTGTGAAGCATGTAGCCTGCTCACTGCAGCTTCCAAAAAGAGTGAATCCAAACTTCAAAAGAACCAGTTGCTCTATGGTGTGCTCCTGGGCGTGCACTCAGAAAGTGGTAGATTCTCTTAATCCTGGTGTTCGGTTTGAAACACATCCACAGCCCATGTTGAAGAAGACACATCCAGAGAGAGGCCCTCTGTCTGCTGAAAGGAATGCGATGTGTACTTTGGCACGTGAGCTGGTTATGATTACTGCAGGGCCTGCTGGGGGAGATGTAAGCTCTTTGATCCCCAGCTTCCCAGGGCCAATGACCAAGTCCTCCTATAAGGACAGTGATGCCTCTCATCCCCAGAGTCCATTCATGTTCCCTGAGCCACGTGGAGTCCTTCCATGACAACACCTCACCTCCCAGGTCTCCTTTACCCCAGGCTCCCTTCAAGCCTGGAGCTTTGGGACCATCCTTACCCAACAAAGAAGGAGGCACAGCATGGCTTGGTGCTTTCTTCTTGTGTAACTTTTCCTGAAAGGGGAGTGGATATGAAAAAACATCCATTCACCCCACAGAGGGCACCGACCACAGGTCAAAGGAAAGATTCCACCAAGTCCTAGCTCCGTGAGCCAATGAGTTTACTGGTCACTTACAGGAGCTTGGGTCCTTAGGAACAGCTGTAACACTGGAAAATCCATGGTGACATGGATAGCTCATGACAGTGCATCCCCGGAGTGACCTGCGGCTCTTTCACCAGGTCTCCTCCAGCAACTTGTCACTGCTCAAACAACACCATGGAAGGGCCTTGTGAGTCTGACAACTTGTCACCATTCATACGATATCACGGAGGGGCCTTGTGAGTCTGAAAACTTTCTGAGCTTCCAGAACCTTCTGAGTTTCTTTAGCTCTCTGTATCTTATGCTCTTCATTTTCCGTCCAGGAGGCAGTGTTCAAATTCAGAGGAAACAGCTACGCTACACATCCAGCCAGCTAGTAAGAAGTTCCCATTCTGTACACAGACAAATTATAGCCCCTTCCTTTCCTGGCATGCATCTGCATGCCTTCATTGCTTTGACACACAGTGAAATAAATTGTGGTCTTACTGGAGACACACACACACAAGACAGTTTCCATGGCGGAGCCTTGGGAACATGGAAAAATGGCCCTAGCCCAGTTGGGCTTCAGAGAGAGAGAGAGAGAGAGAGAGAGAGAGAGAGAGAGAGAGAGAGAGAGAGAGAGAGAGAGAGAGAGAGAGAGAGTGCTGGGGTAGGTTTCCCAAGGGAGGCACATGAGCAGGGTAGCAGGGTAGAGGAATCATGGCTGGGACCATGGGGGCAGGTGAGATGTGAGCCTTCATCCTGCACCGGCTCTGTGGCAGGTCCAGGAACTCAGTTTGGAGATTTGGAGAGCAAAGACTTGTCTTCTCCCTCAAGCCATATCCCAGGCCTCTGTGCACGATGTTCCCCATGCAGTCCCCAAACTCCAAGGTACAACATGCAAAAATATCTCTAGACATTGTCAAACGCTCCCGTTGGAACCCTTCGAGAGAGGTCATATTCCATTGTCTTCATTTGGTGTCCAGCCAGGGCAGCAACAGCAAGGGGAAGGGGTCTGGGTTCACGTGGCTTGGTGAGCAGAGGGGTGACAGCTCACGCACATACACAGCATCATTGGACGGCTACAGTTGGCAGATAGAGACCGAGTGCTCCTTTCTTGGGGTTAGGCCGTGCTGAAACACCAGCCTGAGTCACCTGCCCAAACCCACCCACCATTCAGCCACAGGAAGGCACCAGGGGGGCAGGTAGAGGGCAAGAAATTTCCTTTAGAAAGCCCCCTCACTCCTCCCTTCCTCAAAGACAAAACAGAGATGTCTTCCCCTAGCCCGTGGTTGCCTGCTGAGCAGGGAGGTACAGGCCACAGCTGGGTGGCCAGGCCCCAGGTAAGCTGCACAGGAAAGCTAACAGCTCCCGATGGAAGGCAAGACTATGGCCATGGGGGACACGGAAGAGTCCCTACCAACTCAGCAAGAACCTGGGTGAGCTTCTGTGGAAAATAGGAAGGGAAAAGGAAGGGAAGGGAAGGAAGTCAGGGAAACGCCCCAGGTTTCTGGCTTGCACAGCAAAGGTTATCAAAGGCTTTTGTCTGAATGAGTCAAGGAGCCTAAGCACGTGTCCATCAAGTAGTTGCAGACTTACCTGGAGTCAGACAAGTTCAGGCTTGTGAAGGAGATAAGGCAACCAGTCCCTGCAACCATCAAGAGGCAGACGCAGGGACCACAGCAGAGGGACTTGGCTAAAAGGGGAACTAGGAAGCTTTTACCATTACAATTCTCTTAAAAACTTTTTTGGGGGCTGGAGAGATGGCTCAGTGGTTAAGGCATTTGCTGCAAAGCAGAAGGACCCGAGTTCGATTCCCTGTGCCCACATAAAGCCAGATATACAAGGTGGCATGTGTGTCTGGAGTTCGTTTGCAGTGGCTGGAAGCCCTGGAGTGCCCTCTCTCTCTCTCTCTCTCTCTCTCTCTCTCTCTCTCTCTCTCTCTTTCTCAAATAAGTAAATAAAATATTTTTAAAAATTTCTTTGGGTGCTGGAGAGATGGCTTAGTGGTTTAGGCATTTGCTACAAAGCAGAAGGACCCGAGTTCCATTCCCCAGTGCCTGTGTGAAAGGTGGCACATGTGTCTGGAGTTCATTTAGAGTGGCTGGAGGCCATGGTGTTCCCATTTTCTTCCCCCATCTCTTTCTCATTCCCTTTCAAATAAATAAATAAAATATATTTTTTAAAAACTTTGATTTCCAATCCAGCTTACTGGAGTTGATTCCACTAGACAGTAGACACGTGGTTTTCCAAGACAGACGCTGCATGCGCCATCTCTCTCTTTGCTTAAGAAATGCAGACATGCACCCTGCCTTCTATGTAAGAGGGGTTCGAAGACACTCACACTCGTCCTGCCAAGGTCTGAACACAAGATCGGACAGATGCGCTCCTGGGCTTTCTATGGTTTTCCCATGTTCACAAAGAATGCAGATCAGTTCCTCTCTTCCATGGTTTGTCTCATTTCCTATGTCATAGTGAGCTCACAAAGATGCCAGGTGGCACTCTGCCAGCAGGCCAGCTTCTGAAAGGGAACTCGGTGCCTTCAGTGAAGCAGGATGGAATGACAGTACGGCATGCTAGTTTTGCACTGTATTATTCAGGGTTCTTTAGAGGGAGAGAGAACAGACAGAATGAATATAGATTGCAAAGGAGATGAACACCATATGGTCCGGGAAGTCTAACAATGGCTGTGGGCCCAATGGAAAGTCTGAGAACCGGTAGCTGCTCAGTCCATGAGGCCGGATGCCTCAGCAGTCCCAGTCTGATGCTGAAAGTGGGGAGGATTCCTGGAGAGCCACTGGTCCTTAGCTAAAGAGGTTGGGTCCTGATGGACAGCAGGGGAGGACCAAGTGTGGTCCTGTGGTCAGGGGAGGACAGAGGGGGGGACTTCAGCAACAGCAATAGTGGGTTAGATGCACTCACCAGAAAGAAGCAAAGGTGGACAGGCCAACAGCACTGCTTTTGCCTTAGACCTCTTTATCCTGGAAGGTGCTGCCCTCAGTTAACCCCTCCTGTAGGTGCCCCACAGACCCACCCAGAGGTGTGCCCTAGTTGCTTCCTGATCCAACCAAGTGGACAACTTAAGATGAGCCATCACATACATCCAGGCTTTCCCAGAACTCTATGAAGCAAAAGTCAACGGAGTGAGGAAACATCGTCATGGCTAAAATAAAAATTGAGCTTTAAATTTACTTGTCTGAGAAGATAAAATAATTGTAGAATGCTTTGATCACATGGCCAGAGACTAATAGATAAACACACCTGACCAAATTATATGATTATTTTAAACATGACTTACATTCTGAAATGTTTTAGCTATCTTATAATTCCAAAACTAATCTCAAAACTATCCAAGCTGGAAATAAACAACAACATGAAAACCAGAATCTGGTTTTAGTTAGTATTCTTACAGATATGCTTTGAGGTGGTTGTTGACTAAGTTGATTGAGGCCATCTTCTTCCCAGCAACTAGAGGTGCTGGGTGCAATGGAGAAGCCATCCAATTGAAGGAATTGAGTCGAGGTTGTCATGGTTTGATCCAGGTGTCCCCCACAAACAAATGAATGTGTTCTCAGTGATCAATGCTCAGCTGATGGTAGATGGGGAATTAAAACCTCGCTAGAGCTGTGTTGTTGGGGGCAGGCTTATGGGGGTTATAAGCCAGCTTCCCCTTGCCAGTGTTTGGCACACTTTCCTGCCGCTGTTTACAATGCTGTGGCGGAGGTGATGTCCAGCCCTCTGCTCATGCCATCGTTTTCCCTGCCAGGATGGAGTCTCCCCTCAAGTCCATAAGCCTAATAAACCCATTCCTCCACAAGCCGCTTTTGTATGGGTTCTTTCTGCGCAGCAACTAGAAAGCTGACTGCAACAGATGTCAAAGGCTGAGGGGCCAGGAGCTGGAGGAGGACCGATCCCTGAATTTGAAGCAGAAGCATTGATGGGCAGAGAAGGATGGGAGGATAAAATTGGAGACCAGGACCTGTCCTGGACTAGGCCCTGCTACATGCAGGCTTGTGCTCGATCCCCAGGAGAAACCATCCCAGGAAGCACCGGGAACTCAGTGAGTGGCTTCACTGAGCAGACTGAATAGAGCTAGAGAAGGAATCAGGAACTGGAAGATGGTTCCAAAAAAAGTTACCAGGTTAATACACAAAGGGTGTTTCCTCCTTGTTAATGAATTAATACCATAGGAAATGGTATAAGAGATATTATTGCTACAGTGAAAGGGTCTGAGAATATGCATAAAAAGATAATTTACAAACCCAAGTCCCAAGGTACAGTACCATATCCAATGAAAATATTGCTCAAGTTCAAGATCAAATGGTTATCTTCCCAGAAAAGAAGGTAAGCGAATGTATGGCCAGAAGGTTCCCACTGAACTATGTGCTTCAAGAAGTTCCACTGAACAGCTCAGAGATGCAGGAAAGAAGGGGCAGACAAGGAAACCAAGGCTCATGTGTAGGGGTAAAATCCAGTAATACACGTGGCCCTCAGCCACATGCAAGAGCTCCAAGCAATTATGATTATGGTGGATTGCACTTTAGAATTGTGTGGATTCTTTTGTGTGTTATCATTTACTGTCATGTAAATAACACATGTTATTGTGTATCTGCTGCTCTAAAAATCATAACCTATTGAGGGCTGGAGAGAAGGATTTCTGGCAGAACTTAGAAACAGCTATTTACAAAGATATTTATAAAGACACTGACAGAATTTTTTTTCTTAAATATATATTTATTGTCCATAATGAGTTACATTATTCAGTGGGCAAACAATGAGTTGTTACCCCCAATTCCCCAATGCCCCCCCTCCCCATCCCCAATCAGCTGGATATCCTTCTCCGTGGGCTGTCTGGATCAGTCCTTGTGGCAGGGGACCCTGGATAGCTTAGTACTTAGCCTGGACCTCATGGCCCAAGTGTGTTGATACTGAAGGGTGCCATGCCTGTGACAGAGCAAGGGGAGAATCAGAGGCACAAATACCATTATTAATGATGAGCTTTAATATCTATCTCATGTGTGGACAACAATTAGCTCGGGATGAATCCTAGACCTTTGCATAAAACCTAAAAATGTAAAGACATTTAAAAGAAGCCAGAGGGAAAAGTCTTTGTAATCTTGGGTTAGGAAAACATTCCCTGGATGTACATTTCATGAAAGAAAGATAATTGACAAATTGAGTTTAATTAATAATAAGAACAAGTGTACTTTAAGATAAAATGAAGAGACAAACCACACACAGAGAGGAAACTTCTTGAAAGTCACATACTCTATAAAGAAGATGACCTCAAATGCAGGTGCTGCTTCTGCCACCGCTGGGTTGTTGGGATAAGTCCACTGGGAGTTAAAAATGTAATGAAAATTCATGTCATAATACCCAACTTGCCTAACTTCCCAGAACCTTTCTTTGTGAAAGTCCAAATCTGGAAGCAATCAAGTCCATCACCAGTTGAATGTTATCATTGGAAAGTAGGGGACGCCCAGGCCGTGGAATTCCACTCAGCAGGGTGGGGACTGTTGCATATAGCAACGTGGGCGCACCTCCCAATAGTTATGGGAACTATACAAGAGGAAACAACACCCATCATATGACTACACGATATAAAACCTTAGAAAGTGGAGAGTGATGTTCACTGACAGACAGCACCTTGGTGGCTGCCTGGGAGGGACACATTCTGGAGTGACAAAAGCCCCTGAGAAACTTCTGGAGGGTGATGAAATGTTTATCACCTAAGGTGGGGAGGATTTCCAAGGTGTATTCTGAGAAAGAATAACCCTATAAACCCAAAGAAATGTGTGATAAGGAAAGAAACAACAAAGAACCAGAAAACACCGAGACAGAAAAGGAAGAAATCAGAGAGCTCGGAAAACCAAAGCTGTTTCTTTGAAAAGAGAAACAAAATAGGGGAAAAGCTATTGTTTAAAAGAAGACAATGCACAAATACATAACATCAGAAGGCAGCAAGAGAAATGCCAAGTACCTTTATGTCTGTGCATTTGAAGTTAGACTTTTTTTTTTCATTTTCTCAAAAACATTTTTAGCAACATTGAGTCATGATAAAACAAGAACAGACCCCTGACTAGTCAATATTTTGAATTATTTGCTTACACTATAGCCACAAAAATATATCCTGGGTGACTTCCCAGGCAAGTTATAGCAAACATACAACATCAGTGCACCCTACCAACATCAAACAAATTCATAAAAACTTAAGTTTACCCTTGACGAAGCAAGAGCTTTCTTACTTTAGTGACTCAGTCTCCACCAGGAAAGTTGCTTGTCCAGTCTGATGAGGACGGGGTGCACAGGAAAGGGACCAGGAGAGCCAGCTGAGGTTCATCATTCTCAAGATGGCTTTGTTTTTTTAGCTTAGATTTTAAATTTGAAATACATGGGGCTGGAGAGATGGCTCAGCGGTTAAGGCACTTGCCTCCAGTGCCTAAGGTCCGGGGTTCAATTCCCCAGTACCCACATATGCCAGACCCACAAGGTGGTGGCCCTGGTGTGCTCTCTCTCTCTCTCTCTCTCTCTCTCTCTCTCTCATTCACTCTATTTCTCTGATTAGAAATGAATAAATAAAATATTTTTTAAAAATTTGAAATACAGACTGGGTTTATTCGGTTACGGATAAACCTTACATCTAGCTGGTATTACTGCTGGCCTTTCCTTCCCTGTCTTTTATTTTTTTAAAGTCATTTTTGTGAAGTCTAGTTTGCCTACAACATCAGGTACCTTCTTAAGTTGCAGACTTTGATGTTTTTGACAAATGTGCCCAACTTTGTAAACACCTCCACAGTGAAGATCTGGACAGAACATTCCCATCATGCCCTGCGCTACCTTCTCACTCTTTAATCTGCCCGTCACCTATCATACCTCCCAGCCCTAGGCATCTGCTAATCAGCTTTTTGTTGCTATGGATGGGATTAGTGGTTTCCATAACTTCATATCCAGGCAGTGTTTGATCTAGATCGCTATGAAGTGCATGAAAGGCAGCCATCACAGTTCAGTTACAGTATATGCTTCCTCCCAGGAACATGGTGCAAATTTCAGTTATCACAATGGGTGAAATGTACGTCATGGCTTCCGGTACAAACTGTGCCACTAGTTTTCCAGTTCCTACATCATAACAGATGCATGTCGTCTCCATGACCAACACCGTTCTCTCAAAGGCAGTCTGTGATGGGCCACACTCCTTCTGTCATTTCACCCTGCTCTGACAGCAAGCCTGTAGCTGGGTTTCTTCTTGTCTCCCAGTGATGAACTTACACAGCATTTTATGAAAATGGATAATCCAAAGACAGAAGTGGTTACACCAGTGTCACAGAGAAATGACAAGATCAAAGCAAAGCTTGGGCCGCATCAGGACTGATTGACAGGAGCAAGAGCAAGAGCTGACTGCGTGCTTTCTTACTACTGTGATCCAGTCTTCTCTGGAACCATGAGCTTTCTTACTACTGTGATCCAAGCTTCTCTGGAACCACGAGCTTTCTTACTACTGTGATCCAGTCTTCTCTGGAGCCTTGTGCTTTCTTACTACCATGATCCAGTCTTCTCAGCAAAGGTTGCCGGTTCCAGGTTTGGTGAGGATGGGTTCTCAACAGGACCAGAACCGTAGAAGGATTGGTACTCAGAAGGAGGTTTATTGGATTAACAGTTCCTCCATAGCTGTCCACAGGCTTGTGAATCAAAGAACACAGTGGTGCTCAGTCCATGTGTCTGGATGCCTCAACAGTCCCAATCCAGCATTGAAGACATGAAGACTTTCTGGAGAGCCGCTGGGGTTCAGTCCACATTGGACAGCTGAGGAAACTTGATTGCAATACATACGAAGGATTATTGAGCAGGATAGATGCACTGAGTGAAGGCACTTACCAGCAAGTAGCACAGGCAACCAGACAGAAAGGGGGCTGTGTCCCCTCAGGGCTGCCATACATGTAGTCCATCCCAGGAGGGCCACCCACTCTGAAGGAAGGACTCAGGATGAAGGAGTTACTCCTTCAGTTAATCCTTCCTGGAAGCAACCTCTGAGAGGAATGTCTGGACTCCTAACCTGATCAAGGTGACAACAGAACTGAACTGTCACCATGTGGTACACAGGAAAGGGACAAGAACCTAGGCTGTGTTTTTGTTAGAAATCAAAGAGTTCTCAGGAATGATTAGATGGACCAGAGGCAGAGGAGGGACTTTAAATTTACAATTGTCCAAATTCCGGTCAGTTTGAGACTCAAAACAAGTGAAAATGATAATAGATTCTAACAGCTTTGGGGGCGGGGCGGGGCGGGGCGAAACTCGCATGTCCGAAGTGAGAATTAAGGGGAAACAGAAGGTGAGGATGAGTGACAGCTGCTCTGTAAGAAGATGGCCAGATGACAAAGGCAGGAAGAATCTTCAAATCAGAAAATATCCTATCCCAGCACCGAGGCAGGAGCCTCAGGTAAGGCCCATTGGTGGAAACCAAATAATTGGATGGAAGGCTCTATAGTTGTGTAGTTTCAAAGGAAAAATAAAAAAAAAGAGCCAACCCCTTTATAGGGAGAAACATGGGCAATACTAGTGATAATAGCAGATCAAACATCGTCAGGGATAATTGGATATCTTAGGATGTGTTCCACATCAACAATGAAGAATTCTTGTCAGGAAAGGTTGATCTGATGAGACGAAAGCAATCATGGATTAGTGGACTCTTCACGATACAATGGGCCTGGATCCCTGAAATTTGACAATGACACCAACAATAAATAATGAAAGAAAATCAGTAAAAAGAATTCATGGGAATGGTGAAGTTGAAGATTTTATAACAACCAATGCTCAATGAATAACACTCAATTGGTTTGGGATGGGAGAAACAGCTGTGGAGGGTATATTTTAGACAATAGGGAAATTTAGATGTGAGCTAAGTATTAGATAAGAGTTAGTCAAGGTCAATGTCTTGGATATGACATATCAATGACTCTTACTAGAAATAACTATGAGTCATTTTTGAAAGAAGCCCAATGGTTTCTGTAAATTGCTTTCATTTTAAAAAATGAATATTTGCCAAATGTTCATAATTTGTGAGTTTAGGTGGAGATGGTCAACATCTCTGATATGGATTTTTCCCTTTTTTCTGCATTTGAGGAAAATTTTTAAAATAAAAAAGCTAAGAGAAAGGGGGATAAAAGTAGGAGAGAAAGAAAAATTAACCTGAATGAAGAAAATAATAAATATTGGAAGGCATAAAAATGGAACAAAATATACCATACTCAGATTTAGAAAAAAAAATCACAGAGATAGAAATCCTACTCCAAACAGCTTCTAATCAAATACATGTTTTGTTTTGTAGAATTTGACAAATGTGTCCTAATATTCATGAAGAGAAACAGAATTACATGTGCGCACCACCTCACGGGGCTTGTACATGGGTTCTGGGGATTCAAACTCAGTTCTTCATGCTGTGCAGCGAGGGCTTTCCCCACGGATCCATCTCCCGAGCTGAGCTTCTCCACTTCTGCGAGCTTTGGTATGGCTCTCTAAACGGACAGACTGTAGAGACCCTGTTGCAGTCAGCTTTCTAGTTGCTGCGCAGAAAGAACCTAAGCAAAAGCAGCTTGTGGAAGAATGGGTTTATTAGGCTTACAGACTCGAGGGGAGACTCCATCCTGGCAGGGAAAACGATGGCATGAGCAGAGGGGTGGACATCACCTCTGCCACAGCACTGCAAACAGCGGCAGGAAGGTGTGCCAAACACTGGCAAGGGGAAGCTGGCTTATAACCCCCATAAGCCTGTCCCCAACAGCACAGCTCCAGCGAGGTTCTAATACCCAAACTGCCATCAGCTGAGGATCGATCATTCAGAACACATTTGTTTGTGGGGGGCACCTGGATCAAACCATGACAGACCCATTTTGGGGGTTCCCATGAAGATAAGAAGGTAAAGCACTTTGCATTTGAGCAGCAAGTAGAAGCCAGTGAAATCTTTAGTGCCCATCATGGGCACATTTTCCTCTTTCGTTATCCAGGGAGGAGGTTGGAACCCAGCTTTCTGACTGAAGTCAACGCCTGTACTGACACGGAGTGGAGAGCTTGCCAAGATGCTGGCAGGTGAGATCGGAGAAACTCACATGCCTTAAATGGTTGGGCATTTAGAGAGCCCCTACTTACTCTATTTTCCTCTCAAATGGGCCCAGGAGGCCTTCAAGGGCCACTCAGCTTTGCAGGCCACCATGGAGCATTTCCAGTGCCCTTCAGGGTTGCACTTGTAAGTGTCTTTTTTTTTTCTAATAGAAGGTTTGAATGCAGTGGCCACTGTGAGTCACATCTGTCACCTTGTCTTACATCCCAAGTGCAGGAAATGGGAAATCCTTTTAAAACGCTGGTGCTAAAAGTCTGACACTCCCTCCCCCAGCCTTGCTTGAGTTCCCTGGAGGATCTTTCTTCCCTGATACCCCCGAAGGCTTCGAAGTCAACAACTAAACCACAGACTAGAGTGGAAAGAAAATACAGTTCTAATTTTCATATTTATTTGTAAAGATTTAAAATGTTTTCTTGCAACCCTGCAGCAAGCTCAACCCTGTCCTCTAAAAAAAAACTATTGGAAAATGACATTTTAATTTTTTTTTGAAAACACACACTCACACACACACAATAAGCCTGGATTATAGATAACAAAACATGCTGGGAAAGGAGTCATTAAAATGCATCTTGTAAAATTGAAACTTGAGTGTCAAGTTTTTATAGCAGTCTGTCAAATGCTTGAAAATGAAAATAGCTATTTTTAAAATTTTAATGAGACACAATAAGGGTGAAATGTACATATTCTGAAGACGGTGCATCTTGAGTGTAACAAGTCCGTTCTCTGTCATCACAGCAATGCCCATTTGTAAAACGCACCATCTATTTTTAATTAAATTAGTGTGCGTCGTTTATTATGGGCATTATATTTATTAATCTTTAATATTTAATTTAAGATGACTTATCTGAGAGAAAGGAGCCGCACAGGAATGCTGACACTGGGACTAACAGCCCTGCCTTTCTCTCTGCAGTAAATCCGCGGCTGTACTTAGTTTTCATAGCTGTGTCTCGGAGTTTAAGTGCATCTTTCCTCTCCTATAACAGGATGAAGACGAATGTACTTCGGGAGCTT
Source organism: Zapus hudsonius (assembly GCA_004024765.1). Classification (NCBI taxonomy): domain Eukaryota; kingdom Metazoa; phylum Chordata; class Mammalia; order Rodentia; family Dipodidae; genus Zapus; species Zapus hudsonius. The sequence continues at coordinate 54,171 of PVHP010001469.1, read as the reverse complement.
TCAGCCTCGGTTGCCCTCAGCCCAGTGTCCTGCCAGGTTTGCACAGACCTCATCCCTCCTTCTCACACCACTTAGTGAGTTGCCAAGTTGACCAGCATCACAGCTGTAGTTTGTGAGGGCTCCAGAATGACTTATTGAAGGTATCACACAATTCTCTCCCAGCCTGGCAGGCTGAGTCCCTTTGGTCATCTGAGCACAGCTCAGGAGCGAATGACCAGGCCAGTGGTCCTTTCAAGCAGTGTGGGTGGATATGCCAGCATCTAACACTGCTAGCCTGCCTCCCCTTCAAACAGCTGAAAACCTGTCTTAGAATCTGGACTTGGCTTCACTTAGGTGACAAGGAGACACGTTCATTCAGAGGCCGATGGGACAAGATGAGGGGAAAGTCTCATTAGGATTGACTTCTTGCCTCTCCTCTGGTCTTTACTTGATGAAGCAGGTGGTGCATGTGTGAGCATGTGTGATCTAAAGAAAGGGAGATGGTAGGGTGATATTGGATGATGTGGACCATGCTGAACCTCCTGGGCACATGCAAGAGTGTCTGGAGCAGGCCTGAGCCTGTGCCTCTTCTCTTCCATGGAGCCCCACAGGTGCTGAGATTCCATCTTAAGCATCTAATGGTCCAGAGCTCTTACATCACCGAAGAGAGAGAGAGAGAGAGAGAGAGAGAGAGAGAGAGAGAGAGAGAGAGAGAGAGAGAGAGATCCTTCATGAGACGTTTCCATGAAGAACAGCACAAGCCAAGAAGCTTACAAACCCAAGATACAAACATGAGCAGGATTCCACAGGACCCTGGGGGCACATGAATGAGCACCAAGACCCAGGGTTCTGCTGCATTCTTTGCATGTGTGTGTAGCATGTGTGATGTGGGTGTGCGTGTGTGTATGTGCATGTGGAATCCAGAGGAGATGTTGAGTGTTCTCCTCTGTAACTTTTCCACTTTCTTTCTTTGGGACAGTCTCTCACTCAACCCGGAGCTGCTGTTTTTGTCAGATTGGCTGATCAGCAAGATCCAGCAATTCTCCTTCCTCTCTTGGCCACAGGACTGTGGTTACAGGTATGCCTGGCCGTGAGTGCTGGGCATTTGTAAATGGAATGGACAGCTATTCACATGAGTGCTGGGGTCTTAGACCCTTGGCAAGTGATCTTACCCACTGAGACATTTTTTCTAGCCCATCTATAATCTGTTTTTGATGGCAGACCAAATCTTCCTGAATTCATTTGGAGAGTTAAACACATATAGCAATTATTTAAAATAAAAGAAACTTCTGTTGCAAATGTGACCATTGACGTGATTGGCACAGCTGTCTGCATTGGCAGGCGTTCACATGATTGGCAGGACTGTGTTTACAACATGTGTTCCTCGACTGAAGCAGATCATATGTTCCACGGGAAGGCAGGGCACTGGAAAATCTCTATTGTTTTAGGAATGTATGAAGAGTTCAGAACTCAAATGCTAAGAAGCCAGGTTACCCAGCCTGCCCTGGGGTTTCCTCAGAGACAAGAAGAATCCATGAAACAGTTATGTGAGGAACACTGACATTCTTCGAAGCTGCCTTTGGTATAAGTCGGAAGATGCTTCCATCCTACCAGGACTCAACACTGGGCCCCATGGAGACAAGCAGCCGATAATAATGGTCATTTGGTAACATCTCTAGTTGTACCACTGTTTTGTTTGCCCAGTCCTTACACAGGTTACAAGTCACGTGAGGGACAAGTCCAGGTGGGCGCTCGAGGATTCTCTTAAACATAGACTTAAACCTGGAAGAAATGCACACGTCTAGGAGGCCACTTTAGCAAATGAATAAGCTGCCCCTCTGTGCAGGGCTCTGGTTGGACCCTGTCTTGTTACCAGAGTTGGGCCTGTGTCCTGGCCACTCCAATCTACCAGCTTTGGTCGCCCATCCTCACTAAGTCAATGAAAAGCAGAAAAAGGAAATGGATTCAGTGCATCCACACTGGCGAGAGGAACAAAGGGATCTAGCGACCCCTCCTCCTACCCACCAAGCCCATCTTTAGCATCCTGGCATGAGGTCTGGGGTTAAGTAGAGGACCAGAGGTATGTATGCCTAGCTAAACAGTCCTGGTTAGCGTGCTGTCCATCCCATCACTGGGCCCCAGTCTCTCCTGAAAGGTTACCTGTACATGAAACCTTAAAATCCCTTTCTGGGAGAAACAAGTTTACTTGCTGCCTGGCACCAGGCTTTTGGGCTTTTCTTTCTCACAGTGTGAGGTTCCTGAGGAAATTCCAGTTTCCTGGGGTTCATTATTTCAATGGCCTAATAGTCAAAGGAAATGGTGCAAGGGTCTTCTCAGAATATCTTCCTTCCTGCCAGGCTGGTTGCAAAGCTTGTTCTCTTGGAGAAGGGACCTGGTCACATAACAGCAAGAATCAGTCACAGACCAGAGCAGTGGGAACCTGGGGGCAACTTTCTAGAGTGGCCGCACAGACCACAAACAGTAGTCAGAGGGATTAGGAAACCTAAACAATGGGGCCCTCTGTGTGGAGACAAATGGCCCCGGTACATGTCAACAGCTCCTGAGCTCCTAAAAACCAGAGTTCCCTACCATGACTGATGCTCTTAATTTTGGCCCTGTCATTACAGGACTTAAATGAGTTTACACTCTGCCTGCTCATGTGGGTTGGAGCTGTACAGGCTGCATTTATTACTTCCCCACACTAGCAGCTGCACGGTGTTCGAGCTTTTGTGGTCATCCAAAAACCAGGGTTGTTGTATTAGTTACTAACTTGTTGTTGTGACCAAGCTTGGCAAGAAGCGACTTAAGGATGAAGGATTTATTTCAGCTTACAGTTTTGAGGTTACCATTCATCCTGATGGGGAGGGCATGGAGGCAGGAAGCTGGAGGCAGCTAGTCACATCGTGCCTGCAATGAAGAAGCAGAGACCGATGAATGAAGTTGCTCAGCTAGTTCTCTCCTTTTCATTCAGTTCAGGCCCCCAATCCCAAGGAATAGTGCCACTGCAGTTAACGTAGGTCTTGCTACCTTACTGAGCTAATCTAGATAATCTCTTACAGGTATATCCAGAGGTTTGGTTCCTAGGTTATTCTGATACAGGAATTTGGGGCATCTTTGAAAGCATCTGAGCCTTTCTTGGCACTTGGTTGGGCTTTTAACTCAGGAGTTAGGGTGGAAGATTGTCACCGTTGCACAGAATTTTCACTGAGTTGGTGGCTTCCATGTTCTTGTCTCACGAATTTGATGAATGAAATCCATAGACCATGAAGGGCAAGGATTACAAAGATATCCTTATAGAATTTAAAAGAAGGAAAGAAAGCAGAGCTCCTCCTGTGTTGCAGGAGGGGTCCCCCCAAATGGGATCCTGTTAAGCAAGATTTATTTTAGGAAAGAAAAGGGAAGCAGAAAGCCCCCCATCTGGGAGGCGTTCTGAGTGGGTTGTCCACGTGGTGACTCAGATTGGGAATAAGGCTTTACTGGATGGGGGTTGAGCTGGTCAGTCCAGTTCCCATGCTAAGTGTCCAGATGCTTTGCAGTGTTAGTTACATTCTTACAACTGGTCTCTAGGAAAAAGAAACTCCTTTAAGGGAAAGAGATAAGAAGAAACAAAAACATCCCTTTTGGCCTTTCTGCAGGCTGGAAGTAGTGAGTGATGAATGCTGGTCCTCAGCTTACTTTCTTCTTTACGTTAAGTTCAAGATTCCAGTTCCTGGAATGATGTCACCCATAGTCAAGGTGTGTCTTCCCACCACAGTTAATCCAATTTAAATAACCCCTCACAGCCACGCCCAGAGGTTTCTTTCTTAGATGACTCCAAATCCTGCCATGTTTAGAAGTATAGATGAAGCAAGGATGGTGGGAGAGAGGAGATGCCCCAGGAAGCAGGTCTCTGAAAAGGGGTAAGGACATGGCCCTTGTATCTGCAAGGCCCAGAAGTTTGGAAAGGCAGGAAAGCCTCTCTCTCTTTAGGGCCACAAGAAAGAAAGAAAGATCAAGGTTCAGACATCCACAACGTTGTGAGAGACTCAGCAGGATTTCACAGTGATCTCTCAGAGTCCTAGCAAGTCCAAGTGGGAGCTGACTTTATCACTTTATTGGGTTAAGAAATGAAAACTAGAATTTTCTAAAAGACAGACCAGTTGGCTTGGGAGAACTGTGTAACTAAGAAAACAGACTGCTCACAGGCCACGTGTCCCAAACCCAAAGTTTACCTATGATCACGGACCAGCAATGGTGACAGTGGGAGGCAGTGGCAGGTCAGAAAAAATGACGAGAGATACAGTACACTCACTGAGCAGGGGTCAACGAGCCATCATCTGCATAGTCGCCCTCTGACATTCTCTGTGGGCAGTTCTGAAGAGACCCCCACCTGCTTTGGTAGATATATCAGCTATTTTCTCATTACCAGGACAAAGTACCCAACCAGAAGTAGCTGAGGGAAGGAAATAGTTGATCACGGCTTACAGTTCTAGAAGGTAGAGTCATCACGGCAAGAAAGCATGGTTGGACAGGAAGCCAGCTTCACATCAGCAGGAAGGAAGCAGAGAGAACAGCAAGCAAGGCCAGGTGATAACACCTCAAGGCCCGCCCCCAATGACACACTTCCTCCAGCCAGGCTCCACCTGCTAAAGCATCCTCAACCTTCCAGAACAGCACCACCAGCTGGGGTTAAGAATTCAAACACATGAGTCTATGGGGACATTTTATATTCAGATCACCACACTGGTGAAGGAGATTCAGATCCTGCATGAATGGCCGCTGTCTCTGAGGCCTGCTGATCCAGGCCATTGCCCGTAGGATCCATTCATTTCCTCCCCCACAGTCTCCTGCTCTCTCCCTCCCTCTGGAACAGTGTGCCCTTCCCTGCCTCTAAGCACTGATTACCACTTGGCCAGTCTCCTCCTTCTTGGAAGCCCTTTCTTTCACCACCTGCCCTGCTTGTCAATTTCAGGCCATGGTGCATCTAGAGAGCATGGGGGTCAGAGTCGTAGCACCTGAATGGCTTCTTCCCAGATGCCCTGAAAACTGTCCTGGGCAGGGCTGTGGCCTGGAAGTGCTGCCTGATATCTATGTCTACAGACAGAGCAGAGGGGGTTGGAGTGCATGAAGAATGAGGCAGAGAACACTGAGCTCCAGAGCAGTGGGAACAGCTCTTGGCCTGCAGGAGACAGGCAGAGTCTGGAGTCAGCATCCAGAAGGGTGAGCTCTTGTTGACAGGGTGTTCTGGAAATCTGTTCTTTGTGAGGAGGCTGCCACCATCAAAACCAGTCCCTGCTGCAGTTCAGGAGCCTACCCAGGACTTAAAGACGTGTCTTTTCTACGAAGTACAGTTTCAGAATGTATTTGTGTCTATTATTCAGAAAGACACCCATGGCAGCTGCAAGTACATGTGTGTAATCATGGACTTGGAAATGGAAACTCACCCCTCTCACCCAGCGGCCACCAGCCTCATGATCCCTGAGGGGCTACAGTGCCCAGTCTCCCACAGAAAGCTGAGGGGGCACAGCGTGGCATGCCCTCCACTCCCGGATCTGGAGTGCATAAGAGGTAGAAATGCCAACAGAGTCTTAAGAATCCTGGTGGCTGTGGTGTGATGCTGAAACTCCTCTGACCCAAGCACTCAGAGGGACAGATGAGATGTTCTTGGCCCCATCACAGTTGACCCCCATGGAAACTGGGTGCAAGAATGCCCAGCCTCTGGCTCAGCAGGGAAGACGAGATTACTGTGGGGTCCTTGATCCAGGAGAGTGATGCTCACCTGGTCCTGTGCTGCAGGGTTTCTAGTTCTATAATTTTTTTTGTCCCAACCATCTCTTCAGTTTTTTTTTTTTTTTTGCCACAGTCTGTGTCATGTGCACGTGTGTAATCCACAACGGAACTAGAAGGAGGGTTGGGAGATGGCTCAGCATAGAAGAGCACTTGGGCCTGCGGTCACGGTCACCTGTCCTCATATAAATAGCTGCTTGGGGATGCACACCTGGACCCCTGCGCCTGTGGGAGCAGTTCCTAGGGAGTCACTGGGGCTTGTGGTTCAGCCAGTTCTGGAATCAGTGGGTGACTCTGTCTCAAGGAGACACTCAGATGAGTAATAGAGAAGGACATTCTCTTCTGGCCTCTGCACATGTGAGCACATCTGCACACTTCTGTGTGTACACCACACTCATGCAACACCCATGCATACATGCACAGGCACGGTTGCACGCACACACACACACACATACATGCACAGGCACGGGTGGGCACGCACACACACATGCACACACATATGCATGCATTCACGCACACACAGGCACACACAAACTTGCACGTACACACACATGCACGCACACACACATACACATAAACATACAAACACACGTGAGCGCGCACACACACACATGTTCGCATGCACACACACACATGCAAAACCAATGGAATGGATCACATCAGGTGACAGTGATCTTTGAGTTTTGCCACTGCTTCTGGTGTGTGGAGTGCCGGGAAAGGAACTGCTCCACCCCTCGGTCACGGTCACTCCCTCCTTCCTGGGCTCTGCTTGCACAGTTGAGTGTGGGTCAGGTTTTCCTGGCGAGGTGGTGGAGCTATTACTGAATTAATTGAGATAAACACCCTGTCCTGCTGATGCTTTGGGAGGCTTATTAGAACCAGAACAAGTGTGTGCAGAAACACAGCGCTTCCCCAGAGTGAACGGAGCACCTCCTCCTTATCAGAGGGCTGGAGAGTTGATTAAATTATCCAAAGCCCTCATCAAAGAGCCAGAAACTTCCAGTCGGAGACAAGGATGCTGAGCAGGCAGGTGCTTAAAAACATCACGGAACAGGAGGAAAGCGGCTGACTCAAAGTGGTGTGGACTTTGGTAGCTTTTAATGACTGTAACAGCCCAGAACCCCCATTGCTCGGCTGGACAAAGTGACCAATTAGCTGTGTAGGGCCTGGTGGTGAAGCCACCACACTTGGAATCCACTGCTGTTATCTTGGGACTCAGCTCTGAGTTCACGTGTCCTGTTAGGGTGAAACGGACACAAGTTGGAGCTGAGGTGTGGGATAAAACAATATTGGATGCTTTTGGAGGCTGGGAACATATTAGCGGCAGGAGCCTTGTGATTTTAAAATTTCATTACAGGGGCTTTAGCTTTCTTTTCTCTTCCCCTAATCTCTCCTTCTGCTGCGAAAAGCTGCACACAGGCATAATTAGCAGAATGTAGGAACAGGGCTGCTTGGGAGCAGGGGCCTTGGGACCAGATCGCAAGCAGCCAGTCTGAGAGGCACATCAAGGGGATGCCGGCAGGTAGGGGACAACTTACTCAGATAACAGTCTTTCTGTTGGGCCCTGATGGCGGTCCAGCTTCATTGTCCTGTGCCCTGGAAGCCATCAGACACTGGGAAGGAAGCACTTTTTCCTCGGGGGATTGGCCTGCCTATCTTTGCTGACTCACAGAGTCACAGAGGGTCCATCTGCTCTTGGCCAAGTCCTATTCTTATCTCCTCTGCTCATGAAGTCACCACACGGGAACTGGGGGAGCTTAGATCAAGGTTTCTAGGTGCAAAAGACAGAACCCCAAGGTGGCAAAGGCCTGTTCTGTCACCTTGCCCCAGGGAATCCCCCCCAGTCCTTTCAGAGCAGCCTGGGGACTTACCCTCTGTGGGACTTAGTGGAGAGCAAAGGGGAGGCCATTTGTCCATATGTCTGTCCTCTGTATGAGCTCTCTCCACTTCCTCCCACCTGCCCTCCTGGGACATCTCCATCCCTTCTCTCTTCATTAAAATCTGTGTGCCACAATTTAGCATCATCAAATTGATACCTTCCAAAAAAAATACCATCAGAACCAACATGAAGTCTTCTCCTGCAGAGGATCATTTTATTTTCATTTAAAAGAACCCTTTGTATGCTGAGAGATGACTCAGTGGCTAAGGAGCTTGCCTGAAAAGCCTAATGTCCCAGGTTCAATTCCCCAGGACCTACGTACGTAAAGCCAGATGCCCAAAGTGGCACATGTGTCTGGAGTTTGTTTGCAGCAGCTAGATGCTCTGACATGCCCATTCTCTCTGTCTCTCTTCTTTCTACCTCTCTCTGATTGTAATTAAATAAATAAAAATATGTTTTAAAAAGAATCTTTTGCATTGTGAGAGCCGTGGTGGGGGAGACAATCCAGAGGCATGGCACCCCTCAGTAATAACACACTTGGGCCAGGAGAAACAGGCTGAAAACTAGGCTATTCATGGTCCCCCTGCCACAAGGACTGATCCAGATGACCCACGGAGGAGGATATCCAGCTGATTGGGGATGGGGGGGGCATTGGGGAATTGGGGATAACAACTCATTGTTTGCCCACTAAATAATGTAACTCATTATGGACTATATATATATGTGTGTGTATATATATATATAAAGAACCTTTTGGATTAATTAACCAAGTATGTACAGTTATGCGGTCAAGGACAGGCAAGGTGGGGAGGAGGGAGACTTGGAAGGTACAGCAATCAGGTCATCTGGAGTGGCTTTTGTGGGCAGAGTACACCCTCAGTGAGGGCTTTGCCCAAGATGTATTGCAAATCTCCTTAACAGAAGGTGTCTTGCTCCTTCTGGGGGCACTTACCCCTAAATGTCCCACACTCCATTGTAATCAAACTTGCTACTGTCTTCATGTGACAGGTGCTTCGGAGGCCCAGACCTACTCATTGCTATAAGAGTCTTTTATTTAAAAACATCTTTATTTATTCATTTGCAAGCAGAGAGAGATAAAAGACCGACAGAGAGAATGGGCATGCTGGGGCCTCCAGCCACTATCAATGGACTCCAGATGCATGTGCCACTTTGTGCATCTGGCTTTATGTGGGCAGTGGGAAATCAAACTCGGGTAGTTAGGCTTTACAGGCAAGCACCTTAACCGCTGAGCCATCTCTCCAGCCCAGAAATCTTATCCTGTATCTGCTTTTCAGCTGGGCAGATGGCCAAGGCAGGCTCCAGACGGCAGGGGTTGTTAGTTCATGGGAACCTTGCAGCAGGCACAGAGAAAGGCTCATCGGGCCTCTGCCCCTGGGCAAGCAGGCCCAGCAAGCCTCAGAGCATCATCGAGTCTGCTGCACAGTGACTGATAAAAAGCTGCATTATCGACTCTCAGGCCAAAGAGAGATCATAGCGAATAATTCCCCTGCAAGATGTCTGCGAGATGGTTGAGTGTGTGCTCCTCAAAGTGGCGACTCTCCCACCGTACTCCCGTCTACAACAGCAGAGGGTGGGAGGGGTTGGAATCCCCATGGACTCCTCTCTATGAAAAATGGCACTTGCTCGCAAGGGTTTTCTGAGGTCTTCCCTTCACATGGGAAGCATTGGAGAGCAGGCACTGTCATTGGATGTGAAACACTGAGAACAATTCTATGCATACTTAACAGACAATGTCCCATGCTGGCCAACAAACAGACCTACCACCCGGGAACCGAGACAGTTATGTACTGCAATCAGCCTGGAAACTACCATGCACAGGATAGGTGAGAAGCTTCTCAACAAAGCAGTTACCTTCTTGTTGCCAGGACTGATGGCTCCATCAAAAGCAGATGATGGGTGACAAGGAGTTATTTCAGTTTATAATCTCAAGGGGAAGCTTTCCCTAATGAACAAAGCATTTGACAAGCAGGATATGGATGCATATCTTGTTAGAAGTGGTCTAAGTACTGGGCTTGGAGCTGGGTTAATTAACTTCAAGGTCTACCTGCAGTGACACACCTCTTCCAGCAAGACTCCACCAGTTTGGGATTGAGTGTGACGCTTAATCCAAACACAGGAGGCAATGGGGGACATTTCCCCATGAAATGATGTCATTCTGCCTCTGGGCCCCATAGACTCCTGACCATCTCACAATGCAAAATGTATTCTGTTCAACTTTTAAAGTCCCCATAGTCATTACCAATCCCAACACAGTTCAAGAGTCCAGAGTCCAAAGTTTTAAGTCTCATCTGAGACTCAAGATCTTCTCTTAACTGTGAGCCTGTACCATCAAAACACAATTTAAATACTTCCAACACACAGTGCCACAGAGAAAATGTTCCCCATTTCACAAAGGAAGGCATAACAAGGAAAAATTGGACCAATGTAAGAGAGAAAACCAGAAGGGCAGACATCAAATCCTGCAGCTCCAGGTCCAGCATCTGGAACCTTGGACGAAAGGCTCCTGAAGGCTTCAAATTCTGTCCCTCCAGCTGCGCTGCTTGTGTTCTGGACAGATCCACCCAAGCCGGAGCCAGCAGCTTTCCATTGAGGCTGTCCTGGCATCTGGAAAATCTTGGAGTCTCCACTGCAGCCCATAGTTCATCTTTGCAGGCCCATACAGGGGCCCTCATGACCCTTAGAGAGGGACTATGAGCCTGCTCCACATTGCCTAGGTCTCCAAAAAGCCAGGCAGCAAATCCAATGACCCTCTCTTTCCTGCACTTGTCATACTTTAAAAACCAGTACTAGTGAGATGTCGAATTTGATAAACCAGTGGGGAGTAACTGACTTTAAGGAGGAGGAATCTTCCTTCGGGCCTACTCCTTTCAAAGAGAATCATGACTCCTCACTTACTGTCCCAGTATAGAACAGGTGGCCCATCTTACTCGTGGTAATAGCTCAAATGAGTGATTGCAGCTCATCTGGGCTTCAGTCTCCAGCCTGAAACTTTCATTTTTTTCTGTGCCAACTTTGTATTTTTCACATCCCTCTGCTCTGTGTTCTGTGGTAGCCCTGATCTCTGCACCTGTGTGAAAAACAGCAGTCCGTTACAAATTCAACTTTGCTCATATTTTTGGGAAATGGGCAGAACAGCCAGCCTCTCTCTCCCTCTCTCTCCCTCTCTCTCCCTCCCTCTCTTTCTCTCTCTCTCTCTCTCTCTCTCTCTCTCTCTCTCTCTCTCTCTCTCTCTCACACACACACACACACACACAAACAAACAAAAACCCACATAAACCCACGGTCAAGTTTACTGTAGCAACAATCCCGATTCTGGCATCCATTTTTCTGTTGCAGTTACCTTCTCATTGCTGGGACAAAACACCTAACCAAAAGCAGTCAATGGGAGAAGAGGTTCTGCTTCAGCTTATGGTCTTGAAGGGAAACATCACCATAGCATAGAAAGCATGGGGCAAGCAGGAAGCTGCTGCATACCTGTGTGGAAGTTGTCTGGAGACTGGGCTTGAAGCTGTGCTACAGACATCAAGGTCCACCTCCAGTGGCACACTGCCTCCAGCAAGTTTCTACCTCTCAACGTGCCACCAGCTGGGGAGTGAGTATGAGGCTTAATCACAAACACGTGAGGCTATGGGGGACACTTTTCATTCCAACCATCACAAAAGTCTTTGTGAAGGAAAAAGTGATGACACACGACAACATGTCTACACCACACTCATGACTATTACCTCCTGTGACCAGGCCACACACTGCAAGGTTGTTCATATTATCAGACTTGTTTTGCACACAAGGACAGGTATGATCAAGAAGTGAAGTCTTTTGTTTGAAGCCTCACAGCCACAATGTGTGTGAGTTAGGTGCCACTTTTTCTTCTATACCCTCTACTGCTCTGAGGGTATATGTGAGCTCTAGGGTCTGTGTGAGCTTCTCTTTTGTTCTCCTGCCTCCCCTGCCTGCATGGTACAGTGTCTCTGAGAGGGCATGCAAATGGCTCATGACCCACCAACAGGCCACTGGCAGAGGGAATGGATTTCCTCATGGACCCCTCTGCCCAGGGATATTCCCATGATTCCCAGCAGGTCCTGGTGCAGTGGCTTTGTGTAAAGCATCCCTGAGGGATCTCTGCAGGCAGGATGGGTGGACAGTTGTTGCCTCCTCGTTAGGCCCAATCTCTATCTACCAAGGACAAGGCTTCCAAGCACAGGGGCACGCTGCGAGAGCTCCTTAGCATATCTCTTACAGAATTGCCTCTAGCCCTGGTCTCCTAGAAAGGCAAGCATGGTTGGTCCTCCAGCCTCTACCTGCAGGCTGGATGCAACTGATTCCACAGCAGCAGGGGTCGGTCTCCAGTCTCACCGCAAACCACATTTCCTGCAGAATCTTTCTTCTGCAACTATTTATTATTTACTTATCTCACGGATGACTGGTGCTCACGGCCTTGTTTGCTCTTCCTGCCTGGCTACTTCAGAGAGAATTAGAGAAAATTCCTTCTCATCCTGTGAACTGACCAAGATTCACTGTGGTTCTGTCTGTCCCAGGTGTGCCTACAACGATATCCCCCACACCAAACCCTCCAGCTACGATGGGGTTACCTCTCTGTTCTTCATTGGGCTGACCCACTGGCTGGGTCAACATGGAGATCGTTGCTGTATTAGGAAGGACTTGAGCAAAGGAGTAGAGAGTGGGAGTGTTTCTTTGAGCCTGGAAGGTCCATGGGTGATGATCTCTCCCAGTTCCTGACCTTTGCTTTTTCATGAGGTGCTCCTTGAACTTGAGACCACCATGTGTCCTCCTCTGCAAACTAGGACAGCAGTGTCCACCCCAATGGGCAGCTGTGAAGATGAACAAACACCAATGTTGTGCGCTGAGCAAGAACTTGGAGAGAAACACCGTCTCAGCTGTCTGCTGCATCTGCAGCATGACCGTCAGGAGCTGGTGTCGGCTGAGCATCTTTCCCTCTGTGTGCCTGCTGATCTCACTTCTGTTGCCTCTCCAGAGAGGGACCCTTGAGGACCACTGAGTCTAAGCTGAGAAATGGGGTTCCCTTGTGCTCCTGGGAGGGGCACTAATTCAGACCAGCAGGGGTTTGACGAGGTCCCAGGCTCTGCTGCCCTGTAGACTCGGGCTGGAGGACCAGGGTTGGTCTATAGTTAGGATCGGCCTGAGGCAGTCAGGGTTGGGACTGTCTACGTGTGCTTGATGGCCAGCTTGGGGATGCGGCAGCCTGGCGAGCACTGATGGCCGAGTCCATGTACAGTCGTATATAATTATTCTTTTGCTTTGCGTAATCATCATGCTGTAATTTTTCTAGGAAAAAAGCCATAAAACAACAACAGTAATAATAACTCTGTTTGTTTGGCAAAGGGAGGAAGACAGGTATATTTTTCTATTTGGAGTTTTGTGGTTTAAACGTCACCGTCTTTATTTCTTCTGTCACCTAACTTTACTCTAATAACACTGTTCCCTTAGAGATGCCCCATAAACCACCCCTCACTTCCCGAGACAGTTGTTTTATTCCCACTACAGAACCCCAAGACCCCAGATTAGAGGAGGAGGGGAATATTTTATGACCAGTTTGAAAAAGTTGTTGCCACAGCTATAAATTAAGAAGTTAAATTGCTCCCATATTGGTTATTGATATACTATGTATGGTGGAGATTTTCCTCTGAAACACAGCATGCTTCTGATGGGGGGGGGCACTAGCCCGGCTGCCAAGTGCTGTGTGTGAAAGGACAGGGTGGAAAGGGCCAGGATCCAGGATGGCCTTGACCTTAGAGCCTGAAAAAAATGGGAATGTGGCTGGAATTTCTGGTCATGGGGGTCTCATGATGCCTCGTGAAAGTTCTGGATGGGAAGATGGTGTCTCAGCCCTGTCAGTACAATGAGGACCCGGACCTCAGTCCCATCGGTACAAGGGGGACCTGTACCTGAGTGGCTCCACACCCCGCAGCCCATTTCTGGCCCTTGGTCTTCCTCTAAGTTGCTCAGTCACTTCTGGCTGACCCTGCAAAATGCGTTTCGGCTTCCTTTTCCTGAGCTTCCAGCTCTCATCGGGCTGCTCCTGGTGTAGAGGGGCTCCACTGTGAAGTCTTAAGCATGAATCCTCTGGGCAATGGTCTGTTCCCCAGGGGGATCCATCTGCCGTGTCTGCCAGTCAGGCTGGGCTTTCTCACACTCGGTCAAGGGGCATGTAACGGCTCCAACTCAGTTCCGATGGCCGTGTGACAGTGCCTCCCTACCTTCTTCCTAGGGCAACTTCCTGTGAGATAAGGAATTGGGGAGGGATGGATAACTGTGAGGACATCCCTAAGAAACCCATGTAAGTTGCCTTCTGACAAGTAGTATGTTCTCCAAGTAGGTGCACCTGTCCACACTAATCTACCTAAGCAACGATACAATAGGTAAACATGCCCGATATAAGCTAGTAAATAAAATAATAACAAGCTGACTACTGGTTTCTTTTAAAATTTTATTTATTGATTAATTGATTTGCATGGAGAGGGAGAAAATGTGTGTGCGAGAGAGAGAGAAGAGAGACAGAGAGAGAGAGAGAGAGAGAGAGAGAGAGAGAGAGAGAGAGAGAGAGAGAAATGGCATGCCAAGGCCTCTTGCCACTACAGGTGAACTCCAGATGTGCCATTTTGTACATTTGTCTTTACGTGGGTACTGGGGAATCAAACATGGGGCCATCAGGTTTTGTGAGCAGGGACCTTTAACCACTGAGCCATCTCTCCGACCCAAACACTGATTTCTTCAGACATTTGGTGGCTAGAACGGACTCTTCTAAAAAGGGGCCTTAGCTATCATCCTGCCGTCTTCTCACTCTACAGGCAAGGAAGCTACACCCTCAGAGGCCTGGGCTCCTCAACAGATGGTGCTGGGATTGTCTGTTCACCTGCTAGGCTTCTAGGCATTTCCTGTAGCCATTGGGACCATCTCTTTCTCATCCACCAGTGTGGAGAAGGCCCACTGCTCCTATCACAGATGTAAGAGCATATGGTGACGTGTGACCCAAAGTCTCCCGGAGAAATGTGACCAGGACTGGTAGCTGCCCACCCAGGAGTTTCAGCATCCTCCCACTCAGTCCCCTGAACTCCAGGGGTGAGAACAGCCTTGTTTTAGTGTTGTTGGACACAGGGAATGTCTTCTCGCCTTGTCACTCACCTGTGTGGATGTCCTAAACATGTCTGCTTAGTGGATGCGAACTGAGCTCTCATGGCTTGGCTGGAGTCTCAACAAAATTTTGTCTTTGCCTGAAACACCAGCAACTCCTCTCCACTTCCCAGAGGCACTGCATGGTCCCTGGAAAACCTGCTTCCTGTGCACCACCGTTCTGCCCATCACACCTGCTGCTTTTCTTGGAGCCTGATCTGTGGAGATCCAGAACTCCATCCCTGCCACGTGGCTTCTCAAGGAGCCAGGCACACAGGACACCAGTGTGACAGTCACTCAATAATTGTAATGTCTGGATTGACATCTACAGATTGTGTAAGTGCTGGGACATGTACTTTTCAAATGAATACCTCAATCCTCCCTGGCCTACCAGCTGGGAGGGCTCCATTGTCCTGCCTTTCATGAATGAGCAGGAAGCCACGGCACAGGGGGTTCCCTAGGACCCAGGAGGAGGCAGCGCTCAGTCAGCCTGGAGCCTGGATCTGAGGCCAGGCAGGTGACACTTGGCCATGTGTGTCCTCAGCCCAGGAGGACCCCTGGGAGAGCAGCATAGAAACAGGCTGAGCATACGGAGGCAGGCTGCCAGGTGGGCCTGGCCCATGAGGAGGATGGCAAATGAGGCGCACTCAGGGCTCCAGCAGCCCCATGACCCAGCAATGCTGAGCTGGGCAGTGGCTTCCCCGAGGGCCACAGCAGGAGCAAGCCGTATGTCCTTTTGTGTTACTAAGCAATGATTCACACCACTCAAGCGCTGGTGAGGCTCGGATGATACAGAGGTCAGCATCCCTACCTTGTCTCTGAGAACCAGGACTCACCCAGGCTCTGGACAGGAGCACCTGAGGGACGATCCAGAGTCCCCGAGGGCCCCCTGAGAACCTGTGACTCATGGCCATGCCGGGGCCATTCCAAATGGGCTGGCTAATCGGCCCGCATCCATTATCATTAGCGCCTCTGTGCACGCAGGTAGATGAGGGGCTGCCAGGCGCTAGCTGCTGCGGCTGGCTGAGCCAGGGGCCACGCTCCATTGCAAACGAGGACGAGGAACACCTGCTCCAGGGCTGCCAGGCCGCCACAGTCATCCTTCACTTCTCATCCAACACTTGTTCTGTCAGAGCTTGGAGCTGGCACGGGTGGGGGCAGCTCCCTGCCAGCCCCTCTGCACCCCTGCTTGTGCCTGGGCTCCTCTGCCCAAGTGCAGCTTTGAATGGCTTTTCAAAGAAGTCTTTTAAAAATGTATCCATTTCATATTAGCCATTCAGTCATTATGTTAAGGGTTTAAAAATAAAGATGAAAAAAAAACAACTTTGCCTCCAAAATGAACTTTTTTTGGCAATTAAGACAGATTCATGAAATATTAATTGTGCACTAATGGGATTCATCCTCCATCACACAGGGTTGATATGTGTCTTTTCAGGATTTCTTGGCAATGGGAAGTGAAGGTCTCGTTTATGGCCGTGGGCAGCAGGGATCTTTCCAGCCAGGCACTATGTGCCTGGGTCTTGGGACTGTTCTACTTTTACAGACAAAGGCCAACAACCTGACACTCCACAAGGCCCTGGCATGCCGAGACTGTAAAAACCAGCAAGAGGTGGCTGGGGGCCCTCTTGGCTTCCTTGGCGTGTTTCTACCATCTGTGTGGGCACACATACACATGTGCATGGACTCATACGTCGCTTTCTTTAGAAGGTGAAGAATATACACCTTGACCAGTCTGTGAGCTAGAGACCAGGCGGCATATGAGGACTTCACTCTCTTGGGTTCCCATTTGTGCTAATTCAGCCCTGGGCCCTAGCTGGGTCTAGGGACGGAAGCATCTTCAAAGAGTTCTGGAAATAGTCCCTTGATTTCTATAGGAAGCCAGCAAAGGGAAGAAGTCCAGCTTCTTTTGGATGGCCAGACTCAGGGGTCGCAGAGAGCAACTGCTCGAAAATGCCTCAGGAAGGGTTGGCCCAGCTCCTGGGTCAGACCCTAGGACAGCCATGGGCCCATCATGTCTCTGCCTGCCGAGGGCCATGGGCCTTCTCTCTTGGGAAATCCCACTCAATCTCCATGCTGAAACACGACGTCTCCACTTGGAGATGGAGATGGAGTCTTACAGTCTGGGTCCTCCGCCCTCCTCTGCATGAGGGCAGTGGCCAGGCTCAGGAGCTTGGCAGACGGTGCCTGCACAAGTCCACACAGGAGCAATGAGTGTGTTTGCAAAGATGAGGTGTGGGGGCTTAACATGCATCATTCTAGAACTTACCAGGCTGAAGGGGGGAGGATAATGCATTCAAGGTTGCCTGAACTACATAGTATGACCCTGTCTTATTGCCAAGTTCCCCCACCCCCTGTCAAAAAGAAGAGGAAGGAAAATAAAAACCTTTGAAAAGCAAAACAAGAGAACAGAAAACCACCACCGTCAACAACAAAGGACATATTCAGTGTTCAATAAACAAAAGTCCCTCTCCCGAATCCTCTAAGGGGAGCAGCCTCGCTCTGCTGCCTCTGTTCGCTGGGCCTGTTCTCAGCAAAGAGGCTGTACTGGTCCTTTAAGAGGAGGTTCTGCCCTTAATGGAATTGGAACTTGGAGTTGGCTTAGCTGTCCAGTGCAATGTTCCCTATGATATGGCAGGTGTCTGGCTTCTCGGGTGGGGGAGAGCAGGTTGCTGGGGAGAGGATCACACCAGGCCCCGTGGGCTGCACTTAAGACCAACACTCCAAGAAATCTGGGGGCGGGGGGGGGTGGAGAAATCTGGGCACTTGACAAGAAGGCATCTCAGAGATGAACAGTCATTCATGATCCAGGGTCCTTCCTCATGGCAGGGCGCTCCATTGTCCTGAGAGCTGCACATCAATTCCCTTGGGACTCTCCCATCTGTCCCAGTGGGCTCTGTTCCCGTTCCTGGTTTGGGCAGGGGAGACCTTGTTCTCCTGGTGTAAGAGTCCGTGTGACCTTGGGGAGCTCAGAGAGGAATGTGGGGCTGCTGTTCTGCCATGATTGTGAGTGTATGGACATATGTGTTTGCACTGTCTGTGTGACCATGTGTGTGCTCGTGTACAGCCAGCATATCATGAGGCAAATGGTGTCTTCCCACCCATGTGCAAGGTCTCTCTTGGCTTTCCTGGGATCATTGTCAAGTTGAACAAAGGGCATGGCCTGCATTGTTCTTCCTGTCCCTCTCTCTGGAGGAACAAGCATTTGCTTTCTCTTCATCAGCTTGAGGAGGTGTTGTGTTGGGTGCTATGGGCAGGGTGCTTTCAGGAAGCAGAGGACACATAAGGCCACCTTGTCTTGGTAAATGCAGTAATTGTCAGCATGGGCATGTGACAGTTAACCCCTTCAGGCAAGTTCCATAAACCCCCCTTCCCCTTGAGCGGGAGGTGTCCCTATCTAGAGTTCAAACCTAGGTGCTATAACTGATTGGTCAGGTATGGACCAACCAGCTGTCTCTCTGAGTTACCTGGCTGAGGTCTTAAAAGTCACTGAAACAAAGTCCAGCCCTCTTTCTCTCACACACAGGGCTTAGAAAGACCTCTGACTCCCCAGGGACCTGGGAAGGTCTCCCCAGCCCCACACGACAGCCTAATGGCTATGGTGAGGGGCTGGATTTCTTTCCCACACGAACCTTTCCTTCTCATGAGATTTCCTTCTTCTGCTTGTGAGGCTGAGCAGCACAGATTTTGCTAAAACCTCTCCCACCTGTTCTCTCCACACTGGTGGCTGGAGATCTCTGTAACTTCCCATTTTCCTTTAAATAAAGTCTCCCACTGTACCTTAGCCTCTGGTGGTCTATGATTTTAATTCTTTATCTTTATAAACAAGAATTCGGGTACTCGCTAAATTCTGAGGTACATTGGAATTTGCTGGGTATTCTTTTAAGTTCTAATCCCCAGCTCCCCTGTTACAGGCAGATTTTTCCTGGGATTCAATCCCACCCCAGTAAAGCCTTGCCTTGGTCACAAACCACTGACTGCAGATGTGAACCCCATGCCTGGAGGAGTCCCTACTTGTGCTACACCTACCTAAGGAGCCTAATGCGAAAGCCAGCCTTGGCTTTGCATCCGTTAGCATAGTTTAATTTCATGTCTCTTTTCGTAACAAAGAAACCAAAATGGGGGTGGGTAGGAGTGGGAGAGATGTTCCCTCTTGTCCGGCGCATTAGTTGCTCTGTTGGAACAAGTGGATGAGTGAGTGGAACATTTCAGGTCCTTTCTCAAGGCCAGACTTGAGCTTGTCTACATGGGTGATGTGCCAACAGACCTCTGGGTAGGACCTCGTGGGCAGAGGAACAGGCCAGGCACGCTGTGTGTCACGTGAACAGGTTGTGGCATTCACAGGCTGCTTCAGTGACCCTCTTGTTTTGACTCAGTTTTCTCCTTCCTGTGTTCAGTCCAATATTAACCATTTTCTTGCTATGGTGTGTGTGTGTGTGTGTGTGTGTGTGTGTGTGTGTGTGTGTGTGTGTTGAGCTCTGTCTTGTGATAGTTGTGGAAAACCTAACTCCTTTGTAAACATGACATTGGAGAACTGGCCACTCGCCATGGCTCTCCCAGGGCTTGCCTCTCTCTCCTTGCCCCTCTGCATGTCAGGCCCTTGGGGTCACTCTGCACACACTCACCTGTGTGAGGCATAATTCCATCTTATAGGTGACAAGCTTGAGCCTCGAGGCGGGGCCAAGACCCTGACCCTGGTCTCCCCTCTGCACATGGTGTCTCCTGCCAGGACACATGGACAGCAAAAGCCATGGGTCCTCCTGGCTTTATGTCTCGTTCACCCTCAGAAACAGGGGTGCTGGTGGTTTCCCACTGGGGACTTCCTGGGCAGGAGGTGAGCCTGGAGCTAGGCTAAGGGTTGAGTTCTCCTCCTGGCCAGCCATAGCGCATGCTGGCGCTGTTGGAGCCCAGGAACAATCTTTCAAGGATACCTCAGACCACTGTTCCTGAGCTGGGGTGCTCTGAAATGCCTTCCTCCGTCACTGGGCAGGATGGTTCTGCCACCACTCCATTGCCCACAGCTGGGCCTGGAGCCCTGGCCCAGCTCTCCTGTTCTGCGGGGCTGTCTCTGGAAGAGGCATATTTTCATGGCTTTTTGACTCTGCCCTCCCTCCGCTAAAGAAAAGGCTGAAAAATAATGGTGCAGGAACAGTGAGGGTCCTCTGACTATAGAAGCCAAAGTCCTTCAGCTGAGCCCGTTGATTTGGGCCCTGTCCGAAGCCCTTGGCCAGGAGAGAGCCAGAGGCACGGCTGGCCCTGTGCCCAGGTTCCTGGTTACATATCCCTACCCCGCAGCACCAGCCCAAGAGTCCAGCATACAGGAAGTCTGTCTTCCTGGCCTCCTCTCCTACCATCCCCACTTCTCCATCCGACTTCTTAAACCACAGAATCTAAGAACATCAGAAAGACATAGGCACTTAGCACCAGGCTGTTCTTCAAATGGTGTATGTGCCTCCATGGGGTGGATTTGTTAGGCCATGCGGTCAGCTCAGCATACCGTGGGGATGGGACTTTCTGGAATAAACTCTAGCTTGCTTTGGTCTGTTCCCGAGGAAGGGAGGGAGGGCTGAGGTGGTCCCAGGGCCCCTGCTGAGAAGTAAATCCTCATCCATGGACTCACAGATTCCCACTGAGGCCTCTGTACACCAGAACCTTCTATCCCGGTGTTCCACTCTCAGCGGTGGACACTATGACCGGCCGGCCCCCAAACAGTTGAGCCAGAGACTTCCAGCCTGCTGCTGCCTGTGTGGGGATTAATAGCCTTGGTGTGGAAGGTCAGTGTGGTGTGAAAAGGCCAGCATTAATCTCCAAATTAAAGCCAAGAAAACCTGGACAGGTGAGAGGAAGTCTCTGGGCTTGATCAAAACCACATTTCTGTTTCAGGTCAATATAAGGGGCTATGGGGGAGGCACATCTGTAAATTATACAGGAAGCCTTCTTCAACAACTGATTCATCCTGACAGTTTTACTGGAGTATATGAAAATGAGTATTAAAGATGTGATCTGTAGGCTTCCTTCCAGGAATTCCAATCTGGTTTCAATAAAATGGGAACGCTGATTGGAAGTGACGCTGCCTTCCGGTTTTGCCTTTGGCTATTACGTGCTCACTCGCGAAATCACTGAATTCCACAACTACTTTTAATATTCACCTTTTGAGTTCTTCTCCCGCGCTGGCCACATTGCAGTGATTAAAACAGCACTGGTCCCCACACCGGGTGAGCTCTAATTTACAACAGCCCAGGTGCTGAAGACGAATGAGTCCTCCTGCAAAGCCCATTCTCTCTTCACACGAAGTTGCTTTGCAGCTCATCGAGGGCAGAATATTAATAGTGAAAAAAAATTCAATAATATAATACTGCTTGAGTAGATGCCCGGGGGGAAAGATTAAAGTTTGGTGCAAGGCAGAACTTCTGCTTTATGCGGATCGTTCTGGGTGTGTTTCTTGCTGGGCTTTTCTGTTTCAGTACCATAACTAGAGTTGCAGGGAGAGCTGGTCAGGCCCCAGGCTCCTCTCCTGGGAGCTGACTTGGAGCTTGGCCGTTGAGCGTCCTTTCCCAACAAGGGCTAGGGATGTCCAGAGTTGCCTCCTGTATGTGTTCATGTTCTCCAGGCTCTAGGAGAGACCAGTGAGGAGTGCCATCGAGAAGGAAGGTGACACAGTCTTGTCAAAACCCTCCATCCATGGAACCATGGATGGACAGGCTTCAGGTCTAGGTTTATAAGGGGACCATGTTCTGTTTTGCTTTCTTTCTGTACTAGAATTCGTAGCTGGGAGAGAAAACAAAGGTGTTGGTCTGTCTCACACATTGCCTGCCCAAGTACTTATCCACCCAAAGCTATTGTGAGATTTTTGGTGGGGGGGAAGAAAGAGGACCTTCACCCTTGGGAGACTGAGCACCGCTGGGAGTCGTGTTCATTTGGAAATGTTTTTGTAGGATTGCAAGTGTTGGGCTTTTTTATATGCCCAATTCACATTTAATTGGCTCTGATCTCTTTAAAATCAGGAGAACTTGATAGGACGCTGTTGGACCTCTCCCTGGCTCTTCACTCAAAGATAAATGTAACCTATTTTAGTTCAGAGTGTGCATGTGTGTCCGCTAAGAAAAATTCTGTTCTTCCACATGATGGGCTATGTATGCCTATATGTTCACGTGTTGGAATTAAAGATGTTTTTCTTTCCCCGTCATCAGTTGTCCACTCTTAAAAAATAATTAATTTACTTATTTATTTATTGAGACAAGTTCTTATATAGCCCAGGCTAGCCTTGAAATCACTGTATAGAGGAGGATGACCTTAAACTTCTGATCCTCCTGACTCTACCCTCTGAGTTCTGGGATTCTAGGCATGTATCACCACAACCAGGTTCTGTGGTGCTGGAGATCAAAGCCAAGGCTTCTTACAAGAGGCTGGCTACCAGCTGAGTCACCTCTCCAACCCTAGTGGCCTGCTCTTGGGCCACTTCAAAGTGTGTAACAAGAACAGCACCAACACTGAGTCTCCTGGTTGTAGGAAGTCACCTGTGTAGTGACCACATACCTAGTTAGGGTCACAGCCTCATTTGTAACCTTCTCTCTGAGTACCATGACTTTGCTAAGCACCATCACGTTCAATGCTGTAGACATCAGCAACACGTGGCTGTGGATATTTAAATCACTGAAAATAAACACCCAGTCTGTTTCCTCTGTCACCCAAGCAACGTCTCCCATGCTCTGCAGAGGGTGAGTAGCTACCATATTGGAAGATTCAGGTATAAACCATTTCCTCACCGCAGAAAGTTCTAGCAGACATTACCAGGTTAGAGTTTTATCATGACCCTAAGAAAATCAAGAAGACCGGATCTCACTCCAGACCACAGTTAATTGAAAGCTTGCGGTGTGGGAATGGACCCACGACAAGTCTTGATGAAAGTGGAAATTTCCCATGTGGGAACACAGACTAACTCTCACCCAGGGTATTTTGAAGATGAGTTTGGCTAACGATGCCTCGTTCCATGACTGATGGCAACGGAATGGAATTCTGAACACTTGCAATATCCCAGGTACTCCAGCCTCTGATGCCAAGAGGGCAGGAAAAATGCCTCTCATTTTCTGAAATGCTATTTTTTATTTGATAACTCTCAGCTGCGTCTTGCTAAGCATGTCTGTGTGTGGCATCTGGGGAAGTGCTGGCCTGTGGGCTCTGAGCAGCCTGGGGCTGGGGCTGGGGACAGGCCTGACAGTTCACCCAAGATATCTCAGCCTTACGCTTAACCTGGATACGTTTATTTCTAGCTGTCTGCCTTGGAAGACATGGGCCTTGTACGGAAAGATTATTTTTTATACACAGGAAAAAAACACACTAACCCCTTACCTCCTTGCTCATCCCAAAGGTCAACAGGCTTGAGTGCAGGGGTCTATAATTAACCTGGTCCAGGGTTTAATTTAGCTCCGTGGTGGCTCGAGTCTCCAAGGTCTGTTCTTTACCCGTCACCTTCCTTGAACAAAGGCCAGGCCAGGGACCTTTTGGCCATCAAAGCAAGTCCAGTCGGGCTGAGATCCGTGACAAGCCAATGAAAGGGGCTATGGGTGTCATTGAACAGGGTATGTCATCATGGGGCCTGTGACTACGGCTCTCAGGGAAGACCCAAGAAAGCAAGAATACCTTGATGACCATTTTGTTGTTGTTGTTTTGTTAGCCAGCTGTGTTGGAGCACCTGCCATATTCCAGAAGTGTGCTTGGTCCTGCTTGGCCTTTCTCATTACCAATTACTTCAGGAAGCCGTGACGTGTGTTTTCCAGCATATAGATGCGGCCATGGACAAGTCTTCAACCGTGCAGATCTGAGCCCTGGTCTCCTCAAGGCCACAGCTGAGTCCTCCTGCAGGTACAAGGAAGGGTCTTGGAGGCCAGCCAGGAGCCAAAATGCCTGTGGCCTTCAGTGCAAATACTGTACATCTCAGAAATTGCAGCAGCAAGCAACCCGGGCTCATTTCAGCACCTTTGAGGGAAGGGAGCACCAGTGAGCCTGGGGGTAGTCTCTTGGATCCTGCCATTGAATCCTGGTGACAAAGGAGCCTCCTTCAGCAGGATGACACGCCTGGCCAGAGGCAAAGTCTTCTGCCTTTACCTCAACAAAGAGTCTGCTGGACCAAGATGTTTCTCCTTGTTGTCAGCGAGTGCTTCTGGGCTCAGAGTCCTTCTGGGAGGCACATCTGTGGGCATGCATGTCCCTGCCCTTGAAGGAGGACTTTCAGCGCGTAGACAGGCAGCCTGAGCACCTGCCTCTCTGGTGGATGGGGTTCCACCTGCCCCACCATAGGGATGAGGCTGATCTCTAAGCTTTATGAGTCTGGCCAGGCTGTAAGAGCTTGGGCAGCCTGGCTCTCCCTGCACATGCTGAGGGTGTTGCCCTGGCCACAGGGAAGCTGCAGAACAGACGCTGTCTTTACAGGACCTGGTGCCTGGTGCTTTGCTCAGGGTTTTGCTGGACTTTGATTCCCACTGTGGGAAAGAAAGAGTTGCCACATTCTCTACCGCCTCCCGCCCTGGTTGCTGGGGGATGATCAAACCATTTTTCCCATTTTATATAAACTTAGGAAACTAACATGGTCCACCTTTCTCAGTCTTTTGGCTGGGGATTTGGTGTGTTGTTGGAAACGAATCCAGATTCACACATGAGCACCAGTGAGGCCTAAACTTGGCACTTGTCCTCTCAGGGCTTAATGACACTAAAGTCAGCATTCGACTGTCCACTCCTGTCTCTGGACCATGAGTATCCAAGGTCCAGGGCTGGGACAGACCTTTTTTATTATTATTATTTACTTGCAAACTGAGAGCAACAAAGACACACAGAGAGAACGAGAGAGAGAGAGAGAGAGAGAGAGAGAGAGAGAGAGAGAGAGAGAGAGAGCACACCAAAACCTCTAGCTTCTATAAACAAACTCCAGATAAATGCACCACTTTGTGCATCTGGCTTCAGGTGAGTGTTGGGGAATCCAGCCCAGGCCTCAGGCTTTGCAAGCAAATGCCTTTAACTGCTGAGCCATCTCCCCAGCCATGATCTGCTTCATGCCCCATGTTCAAGTCTACATACAGGGAGTTTCCAGGTCTCAGCAAGTGAATGAATGGCCGGGTCTTTCCACTGTCTGTGTGGCTGGGGGGAGGGGGGGGTCTGAACAGGGATGGATGACTACATTGTCCTGTGTGCTTATTCTGCACTCATAGATTCTGCCACTGTCCCCAACCTGAACCTCTAAGGTGCCTCCGAGGTTGAACAGTGCTCCATGGTCACCTGGTGTATTGTGTCCCCTAGCTGGCTTTGTCTCCTGCCATTGTAAGTCTTAGAGAGTGTGTGTCACCGAATGAGGTCAATGTGGGTGTTGCGGTCAGCTTTCTAGTTGCTGCACAGAAAGAACCCAAACAAAAGCGGCTTGTGGAGGAATGGGTTTATTTGGCTTACGGACTCGAGGGGAGACTCCATCCTGGCAGGGAAAACGATGGCATGAGCAGAGGGCTGGACATCACCTCTGCCACAGCACTGGAAACAGCGGCAGGAAGGTGTGCCAAACACTGGCAAGGGGAAGCTGGCTTCTAACCCCATAAGCCCACCCCTGACAACACAGCTTCATCGAGGTTGTAAAACCCAAACTGCCATCAGCTGAGGATCGATCTATCGGAACACATTCATTTGTTTGTGGGGGACACCTGGATCAAACCATGACAGAGGGCAACCTGTCTGCATCAGGGTCCCCTCCAAGGCTCTGAGAGGCATCTGAGCCTAACGCAGCTGCTCCAGGCTCCTTCACGCTGAGAGGTTTGATTCTAAAGGGCTCTCCTAGCTTCCAAAGAGCTCTTCTTCCTCCTCAAGCTTCCCAGGCCGCTTCCTGGCATGGCAGAGACAGACAGACCCACGTGGCTGCAGCTCGAGTCACATGCACAGAGGTCCCTTCTAGCAGCTCAGCTTTCTGGATGCTGGGTGGGGGGGACGCGGGGGTGTTGCATTTGGGGGTGACAGTATCTTTTCTAAAATCTTCTTCCCCAGTAAACACTGCTAACTACCAACTCATAAAGCATATCAGCTGCGTTTATTACTTTTAACCATCTTTCCAATTGTGCTATAAAATAAAGGCAGATGTCGTGTTAAGATCTTATTATTGTCAAGGGCCGGCTTCTCCGGCAGCACCTGTGTCGTGGCAGTCTGCTTGTTTATGGCTCCGCTTTTTATAGGTGACAGTTTAAGGTGGCGCTTCTCCGGTGACAAAGAGTTCCTTGGAAAGGAGCAGAAGCGGCGCTCGCGGTGGGTGGGCTCCGGCTTCTGCTGAAGCGCTAGGCAGGGTCGTGGGTTCACCTGGGTTTTCAGTTGACAGCCTCGCCACACACATCAGGCCCTGCCAACTGCTCTGCCATTAATTTATGATTTAAAGTAATTAACTTTTGCTGATTAAAGTAATTATTTCAAGTGCATTGCACCCGGGCCCAAATGATGCGCCCAGCCCCCCTCCAGTAGGCGCCAGCAGTATGCCAAGTGCTTAAAAGTGGCACCGGGGAGCCACGCGGCTTCTGCCCGCTCTCCGATCTGCCACGTTTATGGCTGACTTGCACTAACTGCTCATTTTAATGTGGGTTCTGGCAGAACACTGACACAGTGTGAAACCTTCATCCGGTAAACAAGACAAGCTTCAGCTTGGTGACAGCACCGAGGAGGGAGCTGTTGAAGTGAATCTTGCCTCCAGCCTTCCAGAGGTAGCGTGTTTCTCTGCTCTCTTGATTACACAGGTTGGCCCTTCAATGGCGGATGGCTTCATCGGGCCTTCACCGAAGGGACACACTCAGTCTGTGCCCTGGAAGTCGGTGACAGCCCAGCACAGACCTTGCACTGGCCCTGGGTGGCTTGTCCTTCTCAGGAGGAGGCTGGTTCCATTCTGGGAAGCTTTCAGAAAGTGATGGAGGGGGACAGAGAGCAGAGACTAGGGTGGGGGCTTGTCTATTACTTCATCAAAGAAGTCTCTCCTTAGCAATGACATCACCTGTCAGTGGGGACAGTGGATGTAGCCCCCTCAAGACCTCTGTGTGGGGTCTGAAGGCAGGGAAATCACCTTCCTTCCAGCCTCCCTGGTGCACGGCTAGTGGGAGTTGACGTCACTTGTAGAAGAAGGTGCAGGAATCCTTCCCACCTGTGAAGTCAATTCGGGTAGACAGTTGTCATTTCTGTCCCCAAATTTTGTGTGCCTACCTAGTGCCAGGGGTTGAGTCGGGCACAGACAGTCTCAGAGAATCCCCACAGGAGGAGGAGAAGGAGGAGGAAGAGGGAGAGACGGAGTCCTCCTCACTTGCCCTTCTTCCAGGTGAAATGACCAAGAAGACCCAGCGAGGTGAGGGACTCGTCCATGGTAACTTAGTGAGAAAAGTCCTCTGCTTCTCAAGTTCCAGGAAAGTGCTGTCCACATCATTTCTGTCTTTTTACCCACATAAGAAGTGGTTGGTGCACACCTTTAAGTCCCAGCACTGCGGTAAGAAGACCACCATGTGTTCAAAGGCAGCATGGGGCTTTAGAGTGCATTCCAAATCAGCCTCAGCTGAAGTGAAAACCCCCGTCTTGAAACAAATAACAAAAACAAAATGAAAAAGGGTGTCTGGGGAGATGGCTCAGCGGGTCAAGTTCTTGCCCTGTGAGCATGGGTCCTCAGCACCCATGTAAAATGGAGAAGGTGGGGCATGTGCTGGGGAGGTGGAGACAGATGGCAGGATCTTTGGGACTCATTGATTGGCTACTCCAGCTGAATCAGTGTCTTTAAAAGGTGGGGGATACCAATTGAGGACGATTGCCTCTGTCCTCTTCTGGCATGCTTGTACGCATGCGTGTACACCCACCACGTGCACATACATATATGCACACATGCACAACACACATGCATGTTCGCATGGCATGTGCCTGCCAACATGGAGTGACCACTCTGGGCTTTAGAAGGCTCAGAGAACCCGCCTCCCCCCACCAAGTTCATTATCTGGGCCATGCAGCTCCCTGTGCTGTTCCTGAGCCCTGCAGACTGGGGGTGAGGGGCCACCACACGCCCTGGCTGGGAAAAGAAGGGTGTTTCAGGGGAACACACGGTGCTCCTAGCTTGGCTGGATAGTTTGGGGAAGTTAAACTTGTACTTTATCTTTTCCTCTAAGTAATTATCCCAATGCCCTGGGCTTTGGGTGAAACCACCAGGAAATCTAATTTTGTATGTAATTAAGTGCCTGATGGGCAGTGATCCCCAGAAAACGATATTTCAGCTTAATGCTGAGAAAACATCACCAAAAATCCCGATGCCAAGAACAATCTTCTGTGTTTTGGCACCATTTGCCACCCCATAATAGATGGTGGAGATCATAAATAACCACTTCACTTTCGGGGTGAATTAAGCACTCCTACAGGGTGTGAGAGGAAAGACCATCAAAGAGAACATTGGGCTTCTATGCAGCCGTCTGGACAGGGCCAGGGCAGTTGGACCGGTGCCCTGCCCTGCTGGCACTTGCCTACAAGGACAACACTCCACTCCCTGCTCTCCAGAGCATTGGTGGGGGTGCCAAATGGCAGGCTCTGGATACAGCCAGCCAGCGATGGGATGAGCCTGGGGGGGGGGGGGAGCCCAAGGAAGCCTGGGCGGGTTGCTCTTGTTCCATGTCATGCCTGTCCGTGCCACTAGGGGGCACTGGTGCTGCCTTGGTGCTTCTAGGACCCTCAGACCCTGAGAATATCTCTGGCTTTATTTTGAGGAGTTGCCATTTGACTCAACTTTTAAAAAGTCTTCAGCCCAAAGGATGGTTATGAAGACAGCAGCCAGTTTCCCGGGCGGAGCACTGGGAAGGAGGACGGGGCTTTATGGGCTTAGCATCAGGACCAACACCTGCAATGGGGTCATTCATCTGATTGCAGGCAAGCACAGTTTACAGCAGGGTTGCCTCCCCCCGACCCCCCACCCACATTTCCACTTGTTTGATTACTTTAAATAAGAAAGATGAAAACCAAACTCTTGAAGAATGTGTTTCACAACTTATCTCGTCACTCTTATTAGGAGCTCCATCTTGCCTTGTTTATCAGAAATGCTCTGTAACTGAGTGACTTTGGGCAAGTCATTTGAGTCTCAAAAACCTCAGTTTCCCCAGCTGCAAAGGAGACTCCAACATCCTTCTTCCTACCAAGGCAGGCTTCAGAAAGACCTGGAAGGAGTTGAGTATTCCCTTCCCAGGGACCAAACAGCGCGAGTAGTTTTGTCATTATCTTGGTGACAGCAAATGCTAACAGCACAACCACCCCTCCCCCCACCAAAGGGGCCTGGAAATATGAGGCAGGGGATGGAGAAGGATGAGAGGTAAGAGCATCCAATCCCAGCAGGAGCTGCGGAGTGGGGGCTGGGCAGCAGGGGTCCTGGTCCTTGACATCTTAAGTGACTGCTGGTAGATCCTTATTGCTTTCAAAGAACTCAGTTCTTTCCTGATCACAGGGATCCATCCACTGAGCAGGTGTGTAGGGCATCTGCTCTGGGTCAGGACCCGTCATGGGTTATGGGATACTCAGTGGTCACAATAGGCGGAGGAAGGAAGGGCCTTCTTCAAGTGAATGTTTGGAAAAGATGGACGAAAAGAGAGATGGCTTAGTGGTTAAGGCACTTGCCTTCAAAGCAGAAGGATCCAAGTTCAATTCCCCAGTAGCCACATAAAGCCAGATGCACAAGGTGGCACATGCATTTGGAGTTTGTTTGCAGTGGCCGGAGGCCTAGGTGTGCGCTCTCTCTCTCTCTCTCTCTCTCTCTCTCTCTCTCTCTCTCTCTCTCATAAATAAATAAAACATTTAAAAAAGAAACAGATAAAGGTAAACAAAGAGACATTCTATGTCAGCATCAGCCATTCACCTGAGCCTGAGAGCTGGACCAACACACAGACCCAGCCTTCCTAACACCAGCTCTGCCAGGTGCATACAGTCCCCTCTCATGGGGACCACAGTGAACTGAACTGGCCCTGTCTTAGCAGGTGTCACCTGATGGTACACGTATGAGAATCTCAAAAGGGGGGACGACCCTGACTATGTGCTGAGCCTCAGATGGAAGCACCAGTTGTTTTGGGGGGAGGACAGATGCTGGGTACAAACAACAGAGGGAGAGAGAGCGGCCATGGAGACAGGCTGGGAGCTCTGCGGCCACAAGCCAGAGACCGATGGCCACGGGGCTGGAGGAGGCAAGAACCAAATTCCAGAGGTAAGGACATTCCAGTGGTTTAAAATTTAATTTTTATTTTCTTTTTTGATAATTTCACACATGTAAATATGTATTTTGATCATAGGCATCCTTCATTTTTCCCCCTTATCACCTCTCTGCCACTAAGGTCTTGCTTCTTTCCAAATAATCTTTCTTCTAGGTTTGTTTTTGGTTTTTTTTTTTTTTTTGACATGACAGTTTTGGGACTAAGTCTCCCTGGCTGAAAACAAAGAAATAAATTCTTTCAAGCCAGGTCTTCTTTAACTTCATTCATAACAATAACTCTTTTTTTACCCAAGAAATTTTTGTATAACCACAGGTATATAGGTAATAAAATAGTTGTGCAAACCAAACACTTAATTAAATTATAAAACTATAAAAATTATTAAAAATCAATTATAAAATGTTTATCAATTATAAAAATTATTAAAATTATTTCAAAGTCATTGTTTGGTTTAGATATAGCTATACCGTTTATTAAAGATGAAGGCATATTTAAGCACAAGAGAGAAAGAAGGGTGGTTTAGCTATTTTTCCATAAAAACTAGATTTGGGCAGAATATTTGATAGAGAGCATCTTCA
Organism: Zapus hudsonius; assembly: GCA_004024765.1. Lineage (NCBI taxonomy): Eukaryota > Metazoa > Chordata > Mammalia > Rodentia > Dipodidae > Zapus > Zapus hudsonius. The sequence goes on along the minus strand of PVHP010001469.1, from coordinate 23,581 downwards.
AGTGTTTTCAGAGTTCACTTTCAGAGTTTCGATGTTATCATCTTCAATGCTGATAAGTGTATTCAGGACCATCTCAGAAGCTGTTGTACATTCAGTCTGAATCCCAAGCCAAAAGGCCTTGAACTCTATTTCATGAACGATAACTCCAACAGTCACTTCAAAATCAAATAGTTCAACACACTGCAACTGAAAGGCAGGCTACTTTGGAACTTACCTGATGAGGGATGATGTCAGGATCATATCAAAAGCCTTTGTTTTCTGTAATTAAACTGTTTTGCTTCTCTAAGAGCTAAAAATGTACGTGTGCTTTCAGGCAGCGTTTGTTTGTGTTCTATGGTGTTATGATGTTCTGTGGTGTGACGGTGTTGTTTGTGTTGCATGGTGTTACATAGTGTGATGGGGTGTTGGTGTTGTGTGGTGCGATGGTGTTTCGTGGTGCGTGGGTGTGGTGTGGTGTGACACCACGCAGCGTGAAATGCATGCATTGTATGTTAAGATTCTTGGCAATAGTGAAGCCATTCGGTGTCATATGGCTGAGTGCTGCCAGAAGCACCTTGATTTCACCATTCATTCAATCTTGAATTAATTTTTTGGTTGTTATGTGTTCTTTAATCTGTTAGTGTTTTATGACCTCCACATTCAGTTATATGATCGCATATGGGAGTGTGACCCACAGCTTAACACACTGGGCTTTAAGTCATCAAAGTGATGGTCGTTGGTTCCAACAGCCCCAGATCAAAGTCTTTATTAATCCCTGCTTGCTGTGATTTCAATGGGATGTGTCCCCTAAAGGTGTGCAGGCTCAGTCCCCCGCTGGTGGGTCCCATTACTGAGGGATAGTTGTCAGAGACAAAATGTCTAACACAAGCCTTAAGAACAGAGGTGCAGCTAGATTCCAGGGAGGGAAGATGCCAGGCACACATGCAGGTTGTTGAATGAATGAATGAATGAATTGCACTTAGATTTGAAGTAAACTGGTGCTTTATTTTTATTTTTGTATTAATTCACATGATCAGAAACCATTGCCCATGGCAATATATTCAGTGCACTATTTCTTTTGGACAGACAGTGTTCCGCTAAGCCCTGGCTTCCAGCTGGATGAAGACATCTCTGGTCTTTTTAGTCCTTTAACATTTGCCCCCAGACCACTCTGACACCACACTGCCCATTGCAGTGAAGCCCAGGGCAGGGAGGAAGTGGCCCTTGGCTAACAAGGTGTGCCTTTTTACCCAGTTCCTTCAAGAGGAGGTTAGAGCTCTGGGTGTCCCCCAAGTCCACAGACATGGAGGAGACCACCCTTAGTCTGGACTGTTCTCCACAGAGGTGCTGACCTGACCTTCCCGCCAGGTCTGGTGAGTGTCTTGAATGTGGACAAGACTGTGATTTCTTTGATGGATCAAAGAGACTCCTTAGAGAAATTCCCTGAGAGTGGACGGTCACCTTGTCCCAATGGGCGTGCAAAGGACAACAGGAGGAGTTCTCTGTGGCTATACTCCTATCTAGTCTGTCTTTTGCTTGTTTTCCCTGAAGAGGACATGTGACAGCTTACTGTGGAAATAAGCTGTGGGCTTTTCTAGCCTTTTCCATGGTTCACATCATTTCTGAACTTGGCAGTGGGACCCATCCCTCCTTTACCATGGAGACAGATTCCCATAGTGACCTTGCATAGGGTTTGGAGTTGAGCTAAGCTGCATTCCAGCTCTGCCAGCCTCTCCCTTGACATGACTCTAGAGAAGCCAACCTTGACCCTTTGGAATGAGAACTCCTGCACGTGCACAGTGGAGTCTTAGAAAGTAAGGCTTGTGCCCAGGTGTAAGTCTCACCTGGCTGCTTCAACTGGCTGGTTGGACCACAGGCCCTGACAGCTGTTGTCACTGTCTATGACTAGTTCCAGAGCTGGGGACCTGTTATTAGCACCCACTACATGAAGTCCCCACAAGGGCAGAAGTGGACAAGCTCCTTCTGCTAAAGGCACTAAGGCCATGTTGGGACAGCCTGTTCTCTGTGACAGAGGCTTGCAGGTGGCAAAGCCATTAGGAGCAGTTTCTTGTCACCAGGCAGGGCCGCTCCCCCTAAACTGTTATCAATAAGCCTGTCAACTGAAGGCCTAACCTCCTTAGCTCCTCTCATCTGTTCTCTCTTCACAGGCTTCTCTGGAGCCCACAACCTCCTCAGAGGAGCTGCAACAGGCTGTTGTACACCTGTCTGCTGGAGGCAGGGCCCCAGGATCCAAGCACAGTGGGAGATGGCAGTAAGTCACCTGGGTGTCCTGGCAGGATTCTGGTGCTCCTTCATGTCAGGATGTCAGATGACAGTTGTTGAAGCTACAGCTGGTACATCCAGCGTGCCAGGGGCATGGCGCACATGCCACACGCCTGGATGCCTGGATGCCTGCTGCCGAGGAATGTCGAACCTCCTCTGGGCTGCTGCTGAGGTTTTGTTTCACAGAGAGCAGGCCTGGTCATGATGCAGGGGCCCTTCGTGGTGACTGCACTTCCAGGCCGCCCCTTCTATGAACACCATGGCGGGATCAGAAGTGTGCATGTGTGCCGTGATGAGTTGGAGAGCCCAGAAGAAACCACATGAAGGACCAAGAATTCAGAACTGGCCATGGTTCTGACTGTTCTGGGAGCCAGAAGGACAGCTTAACAGATGAATGGATCAAGGACTTGGGTGAGATGATCAAGAAAGGGTTTTGTCTTGGTCTTCCCAGACTTCCATAGCAAGGACCATATTAACTTAACTTGTCATAGTTCTGGAACCTTCTGAAAGGTGAAAGGGTCCACCTTCTCACAGGGTGCTCCCATGACCTCTTCCTTGTACAATGACAGACAGAGAGAAAGGGCACTGAGCCTGTGGTCTCAAAGCCCCACATTTCTGGTCTCACCTCTAGCCTCATCCAAGTATCAGCACATCAGAGGTCAGAGAGTCCGACAGGAATGTCCAATGGACACAAGCTTGTCCAGGCCCCTAGAACAAGCCTGCAGCTCCCAGGACAGCGCAGAAAAGGGTCCAAGTATGCCTGGCTCTAGGGACCCAGGGTGGCCAGGCATTCAGGAGAAAGAGCGGGCCCTCTCATGCTTTCACTGACTCTCTGCCCAAGCAAGCATGGTGCTAGGCATCTTCAGAAACAGGTAAAAGACAGAGGAGCTTGGGGTGGGGGTTGTGAGGGTGGGAGATGGAAATTTCAGGCAAGAAGGCATTGTGACAGCCATCACTGAAGTTCATAGGTCACAAAGAGCAAACTATAGGTATTTACTCAGAAGGCCTGTCGGATGCCATATGCCCAGAGGAGCGGTGTTGCCTCAGTAAGGAGAGAAAGAGTGAGGAGCACTGTGAGGGAGGAGTCCCCGGAGGAGCGTTGTGAGGGAGCCTCCTGAGGAGTGAGGAGAGAGGAGCACTGTGGAGTGCAAGGAGAAGCTGACCTCTACTCTGAGGACCAAAGCTGGATTCCAAATCCTGTTTGATCCTCACCCACAGCAAGGCATGCTGTGATGGTACCCGGTACTGTCATAGGCATCCTGCAGATGCTGGAAGCCAGGCTTGCAGAGAGCCCATCAGGGATGGTCCAGAGGTCCTGGCAGTGAAGGAGGAACTTCTGGGCTTGCATGGTGCTTGGAGCACTGGCGGGCAAGGCTAAGGTGAGGCTTCTCTCTGCTTTCTGGATGATCCTAATGCCCAGAGTTAAGCAGGGCAGGCCTGCTCACCAGCTTCTTCTGGAATTCACTATAATCATCGGGAAAGGTGGGGTCAAGGAGAACTTGTGTGCTCCGCTCCAGGCCTAGGGGCATGGAGAATGGAGGCAGTACATTTTCCCCAAGGTCATTCTGGTTACAAGTGCTGTGCCCCCACAACACGCTGCTACTGCTCTGTCTCCAGTGGCCTTCAATCCGGGGAAGCTTAGGCAGGGCCTGCTCAGTACTGCTGGTCTTCCTGATCTGCTCGTGTCACCCTCACGGAGGGCTCCTCTGCTCATAGCCACACCTGCTGCTGAGTTATTGGGCTCGTCTGCCAGGGCCTGGCCTGGAGCTCATGCCCCAGCAGAGGCAGGGTGTATAGGCAGGGAAATGCCATCACATTGCTGTCTTGGAAGTGGCAGTGTGCCAGTTTAAGGCTCCATCCGTAACCTCAGGGTTGCTATCTAGAAGAGATTTCTCACAAGTGGATGGACACTTCTGAGATCTTCTGGGAGTCCCAGCCCCTAGGAAAGCCTCAGGTCTGGCCACGGTCACCCTCCACACACAAGAGAGCAACTCTGAAGCCAGAGGTAGTGTCCTCCCCCAGGTCCTGTGCGGGGTCCTGCCTCCTGGAGTCAGATCCTCACTGTCATTTCTGGATTTCTTGGCCCAGCTCTATGACAGATGGCACCAGGCTTCAGGACCAGCGGAAAAAAAGAGGCAGCTGCTCTCCCTCTCCCCTTGCCTCTCTCCTTCTGGACAAAGACCATTGTGCTAATGAGGGCCACCTTCCAGGGCAGCCCACACGCCTCTGCAGGACAACTGTGAGTGATGTTCAGTCCCAGAAAGCTGGCTGGAGTTCTCTTGCAATTACCCAAGCCCTCACCGGCTTGCCAGCCGCAGACAGCTGGGAGGACCCGGGCCTCCACAGGTCCATCTGGAGAACAGGTCTCGAGCCAGTTGCCTGACTTGGAGTGTGAGATGGAGCTGCTCCAAAGACGATGGGTCCCCTGTCTCTGTGACCTTGTGGGCTCGTCCCATGAATGAACAAGAGGGAGATGCTTTGACAGGGAGCAAAGATTTGGGCCCTGCATTCCTGAAGAGTCCTTGGTGTGTGAGCCCCATGGACTCAGGTGTACGCATATGCAAAAGACCCTCAGTGATGCACACAGGGCGTCTGTTGTGGTCGCAGCAAGAGCAGAGTGCCAAGGACCCTGTGCTGGCTTCCTAGGGTGGCCAGTCCAAATACCACAAGCGATGCTGCTTAAAACAGAAGTCACTTGGCAGCTCTGAGAGCTAAAAGCTTGGTCCAAAGTCAAGTGTGGATCCTTCTAGATGTTCAGAACAGCATCCTTCCTTGCTCAGTTCCTTGCATCACCTTGGCTTGTAGACCCAACCTTTTGATCTCTGCCTCCACCTCAGTCTGGGCTCTTCTCCCTGCGGTTGTGTTTGGCTCCAGTTCTTCTCCTTGTCCAAGGTCACTGGTTATACTCAAAGTAGCATCTGTCTTGATATGGTAGGATGTCATCATCACTGATTACATTTGAAAATATCTCAGTTATTGGGGTTATATCTCAGTAATAGATTGCTTGCCTAGAATGCATAAGGTCCTGGGTTCAGTTTCCAGTCATATAACCATCCCCCCACAAAAATAAAATAACAAGGAAAGCATCTCATTACTCAATAAGGTCACATTCACAGGCTCTGGGTGAACAGGGAAAGGGAGGGGGCCACTTAACAGGGCATTTCCTGGCTTTGCTTTGTGACTCATGGGTTGGTGGCACCCACTTCTCATGTCCCAGGAGAGTGAGCATACCCATTCTACAGTAACCCTGATGCCTTGTTTGTAACCTCTCTGGCTCTGAGGATACTATGTCCAAGCTTCAAGGTCAGGCTGGGCTTTTGGTGGGAGGCAGGCAGACTGCAGGGTGACATGGAGAACAGGAATGGTGAAAAGTGTGGCGAGATGGCTCCGTTTTCCAGAGCCCCAGGGGAGGCTGTATGGATGGTATGCCCTCCCATCTGACCCAGTGCATACCTCCCAAGGCTGAGTGTGGGTAATGCCATTAATATTGTTGAACTAGAATCTGTAAAATTCCTTTATTGTCTTCAGTATTTTTACTGGTAGGGGTGCTCAGACTTCCGGGGTAATGACATCACTCCTGGCTTTGAGACCGTGGTTTCAAAACAAAATCTAGAAGCTTTTTGCTCTGAAAACAGCCTGTGACCATCTTGCAGAGCCACGCATGGCTCCATCTTCCCGGCAGAAGGAAGAGAGAGGCCCAGAGCCAAATATCAAGTCAAGTTGGGAGCCCGTTGGTTCTCCAAGCAAGTGCCTCTTAAGCAGGGGTTGAGCTGAGTCTAGTGGGAAGGCTGGCGTAGGAGGCCCAGCCAGTCAGGAAACTCTGCTGTGCCTCAGTTTCCACCGGCTCAGACTTCCCAAGCAGAGCTTTGGGGTTCCATGTTGAGACATGCACACAACAGATCTTGGGTAGCGTGGATGCTGGTGAGATGCAGAGTGTCGGGCCTGCACACCCCAAGGGAGCCACAACCAGACAAAGTAGTTTCTTAGAGAAAAAGAGCTGAGATAAGCCGTAGGCACCCCGTCTGTCGGATACAAGGCCAACAAGTGTGAGCACAGCTTTTAGCAGGTATAATGCACATAAGTGCAGTTTGGGATCACTTCTGCATTCCCTCCTGGCTTGCATGGGTCTGAGGCCACACAAGTGCCAGGATGCCCCTTTCCCACCCACCCCGCTGGGTCCTCTGAGAACACAGAGGCAGGACACTGGAGAGGCTCCATCAAGGGCATGGGAGCAAGTGACTCGCCAAACCCTGGCATTTGCACAATTTAGGCATGTTTTGTTTATTCACGGGCTTTCTGTGCAAAGGGTGCGGGCCCGAGCGGATACATCTGTTAATGCCTTGTGCTTTTTACGTCTAAATGTGCTACCTCCAATGACTTTCAGTGCTGACCTAAGTGAGAAA